>JAOXYM010000025.1:17079447-17102820 GCA_028567055.1 Leptatherina wallacei | reverse complement strand
CTCCAGCAACTGGTCTCCTCACTTCCCACATGTTCACAGACAGCATTGTCTTGTTGCAATCTGCAAGGCCTTCCCTGGAAGTATGTATCTAAAGCATCTTGAATTGTCATGTACATGCAATGTGCTATATAAATAAACTTGCCTTCTCTTGAAGGAGATGTTGTCTGGATGGGAGCAGATGTTGCGCTAAAACCTCCATGTACTTTTCAGCATTGATGGAGCTTCACAGATGTGGAAGCTGCCCACGCTATAGGCACTAAAGCAACCCCATACTTTGATCCAGAGAAGATGGGTCCTATTTACATATGACTTCTTTGCATTTGCATGCAAATCTTAGCTTCAGCTTTGTCCTTTTGCGTACAGAGATTCCTCCTGATTCTCTGAATCTTTTGATGATATCATACACATTGATTGGTGAAGTTCAGCTCATTTTTACATCTGAGAGGCTCTACCTCTCTGAAATGCTCCTTTAATACCCAGTCATGTTACTGACCTGTTACCAATTCACCTAATTACTTGTCAAATGCTCCTCCAGTTGTTTTTGATACATGCCAATTACCTTTTCAGTCTTTTCTTGTCCCTGTTCCAACTTTTTTGAGATGTCGCCATGAAATTCAAAATGAGCTCATATTTTCCATGAAATGGTCAAATGTGTCAGCTTCAACATCTGGTAAGTTCTTTATGCTCTATTGGGGAAAAAATAGGAGTTTATGAGATTTGTAAATCATTGCATTCTGTTTTTATTTACGCTTTACACAGCATCCCAACTTTTTCTGGAATTGGGGTTGGAATAACTTTTACTTCATGGTCTGATTAAGAATTAAATCTCTTTACTTCACAACAAACATAAGGAGAAAGGAGCAAAAAAATCTCTGGATGATTGTAAGATTAGCCTGGAGGTATGCAAAACATTTGCCAAACAATTTCCAAACAATGCGCATGAAATTCTGTGTTTCCATTTTCTAAGCTTAAATATCAGTCTCTTCTCTTCCAGCTAATTTCCCATCTGCCCTTATTGTCTTCATTTTTACTCAAGGCTGCACTCAATAATAGAGTGCCTCATGTTTGTGTGTTTACTTCCTAAAGGGCATTTTCACCGAGCTCAGTTCACTCTCATGACCAAGTCAAGGTTACATCGATGTTCTCCTCAATGCCATCAATCTCACAGGAAGAAACAGAGCTTATTCTCACGCTATTTAGTTCCTGTGCAACCATTTTTTTTTTTTTTTTTACGTATGATAAATACATTCCCCCTCCAGATATCATAACCACTTCCTCCTCCTCGATTCATCTTCGGAGCATAAACAAACACAGGTCGACAGACTAATCTGTTTATAAAAGCCTTATCCTTTCCAGCTCACATCTCCTTGTTTAAACTGATATCGCTTCCCTCTTCATTTCAGGAAAAGCTGTCAGTGAGGTTTTTCCATCGACTGGAAAGGTACAAGGTATCGATATCGTGCGGAAATCTTATACACAAACCGCACATGTGCGTCACTCGTTCAGATATGCAACCACAAATAACTGCACATAGCAAATGAGGCATTCAGACATAACAAAAAACAATTCTTTCATTACAGTTGAATCTCTGCAAATTGTTCCTGCTTATTCTGCAATACTGCTGCTTTTCCTTTTGTGGGATTTTCCTTCAACACAGCTGAGTATATAGTTTTTGTTAGTGCACGCAAACCAAGGGTCAGAACGATCCACTACAGCCAGTTTGTTCAAGCATAAAGACTCCAACCCTGGTTTTAAACAGAAACACCGCTCCCTTCAAATAAACGACATTGTATAGATGCCATCAGTGAACACCAAACAAAATCTAGCACCTCTTAAACACTTGAAGCCTGAAATTTTACCCCCCCTTTTTTTGGCCTCCTTTACTACATATAAGCAACACAACATCCATCACTCTGAAATCCAGTTTTTTGATCCCATAGACACTTCACTTTGACTCACACTGGGAAAAAAGCCTGTTAAGTATGTTGTAATGTAAGCAAATTTGATCACTCACCACAAAATCACAACAATCTATTCAGTACAAAGAATGAGTGTTACACAAACACACTGATGCACAAACCTACATTGTGTAAGCATGTTAATTTAACTGTCAGAGTTTATCAGGATAGTTGATGCCGGTCAAGTACACAATAGAGGAGTCACGAGGCGGCGGCTGTTATGATGATCTTTTAACAAATTCCTGTTTTATCGCTGCTTCACCAGGTACCGCTACGGTATCTGTCCTGGAGGTTCAACACTTCCCGATGTAGCTGTGAAAGCCTCGCGACCACCCCGACATCTGTTCGGTATCAATCAACGCCCTCATCAACACGAGTCTCATCATCATTATCAGACAGAGGGCTTTTGAAAGGCCGTCTTGAAACACTTTCTGAAGTTTGTTTCCATCTGAACTCATTCTCCCATGGACAAAGACCCTCCCACACACTGTGAAACATATACACACATACCCCCCAAAAACCACAGCTCTCTCAACTACGGGGGTACTGGGAAGCAAATAAGAAACAATGTGGTATCTGAGAGAGGCCTCCATTTTAAATGACCATGTGACATGTTAGATATGTTAAATGTGTTGATTCAGTTTCACCAAATCCACTTAAATGCTTTTTTTTCCTGTTATCTTTACATGTTGGGTGCCAGCTACTTTTTTTTCTGACCAAATAGTATTGCCTTGAGACTTCTGAGGAGAATTTAAAGGATTTCCTAATGATTTAGTGTGCTGGGAACAGTTTATAGCCTATATCCTGAGGGCCTCTTGAGGAAATGCAACCTGAAAAAACCAACACATGCATGCATGCCCAGAAGTTGCTCATATCCACACTGGCTCCTAAATGGCAGCAAAAGTATGTTTTACTGAAAAATGGACAGCTATTAGGTTTCCATTAATGTTGCCGTGCTGGTCTTCGGCCTCCGAAGCCTTGGCATCCGCCGTTGAAGTTATCTCAACACAGCACCTTCCTTCCCTGCGCCTTTGATTCTTATGGAAGTCTGTCAAACACATTCGTGGCCAGAGCTAATGTGTTGCAGGCCAGATGCAAACTTGTTGAGAGGTGAGTCACACTCTGAAGGCCAATGTAGATTTACAGACCAAATTAAACACAGAAGTGGTTTTGATCTGGACCAAACTGGTCCTCGCAAAACTCGAATCTGACTTTAATTTCTACTGATAAAAATGAGTCGTAGTTGTAGCTAGGCTGTTGGATCTACCAGCCAGTGAGTGGTTACACTGGAACACTGTGACTGGGTGTATGAAGGTAGATTTATATCGTTGCTTTGAAGCCATTTCCAGATGCTTTAAAAGCTAACAAATGCTAACTACCCATTGGTGTGCAATCTGTAATTGTGATGGTTTTAAATCCACCACATGAAGTGTGTTTGCAGAGCTTCTGATAGGTCCAATAAGCTCAAGATTGGGCTCTCGGACAGTGATGCAATCCCATTTTTTCCCCTAATTGCCCTCAAGCCATGTAAACAAAGGCATGTTCAACAACCTTACCCACACAATATATCATCAAGCAGACTTTTGCACTTTAACACTCCTTCCTTTGAACACAAAATGTTCTACAGAAGTTTTTCCCCAGATATCTGTTGTGCTAACGGCGCAGCGGTATTCAATCACAACAACTGAAGCCGTAAGTATTTCTGCACATATTGAACACAGGTGCATTTCCCCAGGCCTGCAGAATATGCTTTAAAATACGACGAAGAAAACCCATAACTCAAATGTGTTGTAACAGGTCGACATGCAAGAGACTCTCCGCCGAGTAACACTTCAGCTTTGTGTGTGTGTTATCTATGCAAACACACACGATCAACAGATAAAAGATTTCATATTTGTAATTGGGTAACTTCTTTGGACATCCTGCCGAAATATCAACCCTACAGCTACAAAGTGACGAGGGCGAAGGGTGTAAGTGGTGTGTGTGCGTGCCTATGATACAAAGAGGCCTAAACACTCGAGAAGTGGTGGATCTCCAGCTGCTCTCAATTCTCCCTCGTAGATCCGTCTTGGCAAAGGGAGGAAACCGCATGCTAATGTGTACAGCCTCTCAGCTATGTGTGCGTTTCTATCTTGTCAGTATCTCGGAATCGTAATATGTGTGACATCTGCAGGAAATGAGAGCCATCCTCCTATAGCTGATGAAGACAAAGGAACTGACAGGCTCTATAGGGTCGCTGAGGCCGGGATGCTGGAGAACATCCAGGCTCTTTTAAAAACTTTGCCCCTCTTTTTACTAAATGGGTGACAATGATGGATTGCTCTGAACCAACAGTCGCAAAAGTAATCTGGAGCAGGGAAACAAAGAGGACGGGAAGAGTTGAGCGTCGACGACAAATAGCTAGGTCATGTGGCAATGATATAGCAAACAATGCCCACATAAGCTTAGCGCATGTCGGACAGTTTCATAAGTGGAGACTTTCCATAAAAATAAAAATAAAATCTCATAGTTGCACTGCAAAACTGCGTCATAACATAAATACAGAGGTAGTTTAAACTGGACATACTACATTTCATGTGTGGACTTCTCATTCACATTGCAACACAGTTCTTTCTCCTTGCCAAAGAGGCGCTGGGCCTGGCCTGGGCGTCATGTCCAGCAGGGTGCTGCCTTAGCAAGCCAAACGTAACTTGTCAAGAGTTAACAAAGGCCCAGTCAGTTCCTTCTCTTGGCCCGACCACTTCGCCCTTACCCTCTGCGTTGGAGCGATAAGGCACCCCTTTACAAGAAGCAGTGGTCATAGCTGTCTAAATGGGCCTAATGCCCCAACTGAAGGGCAAAAAAACTATTCTTGTGCTTTTGTCCAGTATCCATCCCTGCAAAACAGAGATTGAGGCAAAGTGGTATCAGGCCTTATCTACTTTAAGACTTTCTAGTGTCACATTTATATGACACCAAACAAAAAAACTATTTATTGTATTAGTGCAAGCCAAAGCAGTGATGTAAACTGAAGCTCTGTACAACTTCTACTCTTCTCAAATGGGCCTAGATGCACCACAAAAGCTTCAGAGTTCAATAAAGGTAGAGCACAAGTGTATGTTGATAAAGTTGAAATGAAATGAAGCTGATCTCATTCAAACTTTTCCGTTTATACTCACAGATGCTTAAATGTGTCAGCAGTTGTGTATCGTTAGTAGGTCATTACTGTGCCAACTCAGTCACGTTAAACATTTCCAGTCTGTCACTCTGCTCTAATAAACTCCTGATTTTATGACAGCAGCTTCATCTGACAATTATTCAATTGACTTAAAGATGCCTATTTACTGTGAACTTGTCTGTACTTCCAAGGATGATCATCTCCTGCAGAGAAAATAAGAAGCTGCAAACTAATAATTAACATTAGCGTCAAAATGAAGAGGCGTCAAAACAAAGGGGAGTCATCTACTTCCCCCCCCCCCCCCCCTTCATTTCATAGCTGCATGAATGTCAGTGGAAACAACTACTAGCTAGTAAATCATGGTGTGTTCTGCATTTCAGCGTATTAGTTTATTATTCACGTTGAAGACATGACAGTTTGTGCAGCTTGTGACTAAAATGTAGATTCTTCTATTTGGTTCAGCTTCAGTAATATAACTGAAAGTGTATGACTACTAAAATTAACCCAAAACATTTATGTGGCGTGTGTTCAAAATTAAAAACACATACGAGCAACTTCAGTGGATTCGACACTGCAATTAAAATGTATAGTGATTTGGAAAGACGCTGCACATTTTCAGAGGTTACTTCTCCCAATAAAAGGACAGAAGAGCACATACACAGAAGAATATATATCTATGGAAGCAATTGACATTAAAATGTCTTAGAGATAATATGGAAAAGTGTATGCTGGAATATAACCTAGTGTTTTGTTTTTTTACTTAATATTTCCACTTTGAGTTAAAGAAAAAAACACAAATGGTGCTTTAATATTTAGCCAGAAAGCAGGAAATGACCATGAGAAAGAACCATCACTGAATGTACAGATGACATCCAACATAGACAAGTTGTGTCCAAGGTCCTGTCAAAATAAATCGTGACAAAACCTTTAAGAGGAATCACTGCCAGGTAACTCTTCATCATACAAGCCAGTCGGATTACTCTCAGCAGAGCAGATTATATTTCAAGGCGGTACAGCTGCGAATGGAAGGTCTTTGTTGCCCTCTAGTGGTTAATTCCCCAGTTGACATAATGCTGAGAGCAACAATCCTAAACTCTGCTCCGAAACGACTTCTGTCCTGCAGGTTCTGGTCTTTTCCCTGCTTCAACAAACCTGACTCAGTCTAATGTGTCATTGTACAAAACATGACAAGCTGTTGGATCAATTTCATTACAACAAGGTGTGGAAGGATGGAAGTTAAGTGGTCCTGAAAGACCAGTCTGCTATCCTGCATTAGATACATACGATCACAGTCAATCATCATACAATATAAAAAATGAACATTCATCTGAACATGCCAATTCAGCCCAACATCATGCACACTTGTATTGTGATTTCGTAATGCAACAAACAGTTCAACATTTATTCATAGTCCTCAGATCATTGAATACAGTCAGTAGTTGGAGCACATGCCACTGTTATATCACCGAGAACCAGTTACATATATTAGCATCCATCAGTCAGGAAAACCGCGTATAGCTACAGTTAAAAAAAAAACCATTGTTGGTTCCCTTCAACAGCATGAAGTCCATCATGATGGTATGGATTCATCTTACTTCAGATTTCATTTTTATTCCCACAGTATGGACGAACATATCATGCAAAATGGAATGAAAAAAGACAGTATGAAGAAAAAAAATATCTTCTTAGTCTTTGGCTCACATGATCAGTATTTTCATGTCAGTTTGTCTAGAAAATTATAAAGATCAGGTTCGAACTTGAAGATTGAATGTTCTCATGTTAAAATGAGCATATTCAATGTGTTTTGTGTCAAAGAAATTACTACCCAGTAGCAGCCACTAGGTGGAGCTCAAAACCTAGGGATGAAGTAGAAAATGACTCGTTCTTCAAATTAATTTTTTACGTCTAGGTGTATAATGGAGAGTTACAGGACTGCTGATTTATTCTAAATACTAATACACAGTCAGATATTATGCTTTTGTAAAGGGATAAAGGCATAAGTACACATATAAATAACCCTTTTCATTTGTTACAGTTTGTCCTTGTACTGTCGGCTAATTGTGAAGGTTTCAGGCACAGAATTAGTACATTATTATTTACCAGCTGTCATAAGAGGCACATTGTGTTTCATTGTTCCAAAACAGTGACACAGATGTGTGGAATGCCTTTACTCGGTTAACTCAAGTCCCAAAGATCAACAAAACTATATTTATTAAAATACAAATTGAAAAAATGTGAAGTCATTTTTTTGCATTAGATGTGTAGAAAGAACATTATTTCAGTCCTGCTCAAATTAAAGCATGCATCTATGCAAAGGTAATGAAGCCTGCCCAGAGTTTATTATAATGCGCTAGACTCAACAGCCTGATTTGTTTCTGACTGTAATGTTGGTGATCTGGAGCATGAATGTGCACTTGACTTGAATCATCAGCCAGAAGTCAAAACTCAGAAGTTATAGTTAAGAGTCAGTAGGCCATCGTCCATCTGCCTGTTGGAGATGGTGTGCTCAGTAAGGGTCCATCTTGATCCTCCTGTACAAGCAGCAGGTGAACACCATCCCACAGATCTGAAAACAGCAAGTGTTTAGTCAAAAACCCGCCATGGAAGACTGGAGGCAACCAGACATGCTGTCGACTGCGGGGTAAGGAAGGGTTAAAGGTGATGGAGCTAGACCCTGCTGGAAAGTATGCAGCTGGTTGCTATGGAGATGTCAGGAATTAAGTAGCCATTACTGCAGTAACAACATGAGTGCACAAACTTACATAAACAAAATAATGCTGTGGGTGGGGTGAAAAAGCATTTTCATGCACAGATATTCATTTAGGTACAATAAACCCTTATTATCTGGATACAAATAAATAAAACTGCAACTACTTCATATAAACTCAATTGTCATTCAGAATTCTAAGCATAAGTTTTAATGATAAAAAAATTGCATTGTGACATTCACACATTGACATCTATTAAAATGAATAATTCAGCTCATGCTGACAAAGGATAATGAGAAGCATGAAATTCTGTTAAAACAGACAAAGCCCACAAGAAAATGCTGTGATGTTTTAACGTTAGGCCAAGAATATACATCCGTATGCAGCAGAGCCATGAAAATCTGTACGATACTAAAAGCTGAAGTGCAATTGCAAACATTTGCAAAAAAAGCCTTTAAAAAAACAAATTAATAAATAAAGAAAAATGAGAGCAGCATGGGCGGATATTGACCCACACTACTGGCCCCTTCCGGGCTCCATGGATGAACAGGCCGGTGCCCAGATTCTATCTTTGTCTCTAAAAGCCCTGTGTAAAAGCCTCATGAAGCGAGTCAGCACTGAGGTCTGACTTATCACCATCTCTGTTCAAACAACTTTGACATTTGTTTCCACTTTTCAAACACCAGGGATAGATATGTGTGGGAGCATTTAGGGTTATAGTCTGTTGACAAAAGCTAAGGAGGAAAAAAGAAACAAACTTTTTCTGCACTCGAATCTTCTAGAAGACTAATTTAAAAGACTGCAGATCCTTAAAAAGAATTTGTCTAACTGTAATTCAATGAAGAACAAATGTACAGTGAGAGGGAGATGGACACATGGTGTCCAGATGAATGGTAGAATATCATGTCTGGGTAACCCAGACAACTCCAAATCCTTTTCAAATTATATTCATGATAGCCCGGTCTATTTTAGACAGCAAGTAACTATAGCAACAACATGAAAGCTCTCCAATAATGTAACATTAAGTGTTAGTATGAAAAATAGGGGGAGAAAAAAAAGTTAATATCTCATCTACAGCAATCAATCAATCGTAAATACTTTTTTGTTTTTTTAAAAACTCCAAATAAGTTCAACTGAGTTTTCAGCTTCACCACACTATCACAAAAAAAAAAATATTTAAAAATGTCATGCTATAACTACCCCCACGATGAGTAAAACTTCCCTTTAGGCCAGATTTCCCTGCACAGGCACGACGGTGCGACATGTGATGAAGCAGTGTGAGGAAAACACATGTGCATGGGTAGTTTAGTTGGGATTAATTAAGTCATTCACAAGATGTGTTTGACCTTTCTTAAGATGTCTAATCTTCCATGAATGCCTATTATCACAACATGCATCGGAGCAATCTGTAATATGCAGCCAAAGCCAAGCAGGTGGGTGCTTCATAGTGCACTGAGCTCATGTCAGCATTATACTTATTCAGGATACATGCAGACTACAGAGCTCACATTTAGCACGTAGCCAGAAGTCAGACAAGGACAAACATGCAGTCAAACATCCACAATGCCCTCCAACCTTGTCTTTCCATTTGATTAATACCACCAAGATGCTCTAGAGCCAAATTACAATGCACCAAAGTCTTCTTCCTCTTCTTTATAGAGCAGATAGATAAAGCAGGCTGTCAAGAGAGCTCCAGCCAGCTACAGAGAGACCAAACACATAAAGACATACAGTGCGATAGACCAAAGACAAATTAGGGTGGTACATAAAACAGTTAATGCTACACATTTCTGACAAAAGCTATTACTAGACTAACATCAATCTAGACAGACAGGCAAACAAGTTCAGTCAGTAAGACAAGAAAATACACAAACATTAAGAGAAAACTGTGACAGCTGACGAGACAAATATTTGCTTTCCTTCAACTGTTAATTGCTCTTCCCTATAAATAAGCTCTCTTAGCCTTTTAAAAACTACTCTAATTGGCTTAGGAATACACCAAACATTCATCCTCTCATTATGTGTGCAGAATGGTCCCTTCAGAATGTTACTGGAAAGCTAAATCCTTTAATTCCCTTCTTGACAGCAGTTAGCATTATGCTGATTACATGACTGGTCATCTTATCTTTTGCTGTTGCAAGTCTCCATGATTATGGCAGAAAAATCCTGGCTTCATGTCTTTATTCTCAGTTCCCTGGTGCCTAATTAAAACTGAGCAGCATGCAAAATGGTGGGCAGTGAAGTGCCCATCAGGGTTACAAATATAAATGGAGACACTCAGAGCAGGCTAGTTTGGGCTCAAGTTTCCCCTCACAATAATTTACAAAGAGCTGCACAGCTGCAGAAAGAGAGGGCGGTCAGCCTGCATGAAAAAACAAATAAAAAGCATACATGTATGTTTGGGCTCTCTGCAGGCTTAAAAGCTCCAGCCCGTTTCAGATTGAAGCTAATTAAATAACAGGAATGAACAAATCAAATCATGACAGAGAGACCTGTATGGTATGAAAAGAGATGTCCATTTAGAGACCGCTGGCCTGCCATGGTACATTTTCAGTAATGACAATAATAAAACCCATCTCTCTGGGTTTTGTAAGAATTTATTCAACAAAGGGCCACAGTTCATTCATAAATGAATAGGTAGATTCAGGTTTATATATATTTTAATATCTGGGCTTGCTTATGGCAAAGCTGCATTCTGCTTCTTTACCCAACATCACTACGAATCATAGTCTGCTTACCTGCAGACATGCCACTCCGATCCCCACAGCACCAATAACCAATAGATGGTCTGCTAGAAACTGCTCCAGCTTAGTGATGCAACCACCCTGAAGGGGGGAAAAAAAGTTTTAAAAAATTCAATGAGATAAGAATCCATTAAACAGGAAGCACACAAAACTCAAGAAACATGGATTTATTACCTGCATGGACATTTATTCTGAACAAGATTTTACTTTTACTTGTTTCCTAACAACAGCTTTCAATCATATACAGGAAATGAGTTAATAGAGTTGGATTCTTTTCCAAAAATGACAAAAAGTTAAAAAAAATTCAATCCCAAACATGCAGTATGTCATGGAGACATTCATCATTCATGGCATGTGATATCATTTTTTAATACTCAGGGTATATCTTTGTGTTCATGCCTCCAAGTGTTGTGAGTGACAAGAGGGGGAAACTGAAAAATGTGACACAAGAGGAAGAAAAAATGCCCTTTGTGATGCTGGGATAAGCATTCAAAACCTCATCTTTTATTCATTACTAGAGAGCTCACTCCATCAGAGAAATGCTTCGAACTCCAGCGTTCTTTGTTGTTTCAATCTTACTTTAGAAAGTGAGATATCAGGATGTAAGGAAATGTCAGACGTCATTTTATTCCCAGTAAATAGTTGCTGTCCTGTATCTTAATTTGACTAAAAACACGTTTAATCAGTTTTCCTCTAGCTGTTGCAGTAACTCTTGAATTAAGAAATCAATTCAACAATTCAACACTTTAAAAACTCCACTAAATATTGTTGAAATGGCAGATTAAGGCCATAATATACTCCCATCATCGGTGATTCAGCAGTGTACTTCCTGACTAAAGGAACTGGCTCTCCTGCAGTATATGATGATAAAGTTGCACGATGGCATATTTGCAGCCATAGCGTGGGAATCTCACATTATGCAAACAAACAGAGGAAACAAAACAAAGGGCAAAGCTGAAGCATCAGAAGAGTCTGGGGAGAGGTTAATTCTGAGAAAGCGATATTCCTCTGTCATTTGAGAATGCCTTCGCTAACGTAAATTTGATAAAGAGACTGCATGATGTACTTCAGTATATGGTTTCGCTTAGGAGTATTAGCAAGGGCTACATACCACCTGTGCATGTTGGTTATTTGTAGAACATGAAAATATCTTTCTCCAAGTGGAATCTTTTATAAACACACCTGTGATATTCCAAGTCAAATAGTCATGAAAGAGGTGTACAGCTGAATATTTACACTCCAAGCAGCCCGTTACAATATTATTGTGCATGTTGATATTGTGATTAGGGTAAATGTTTGCTGTATTGTGCTGTTCTCACTGGACGTGAATCAGGCGTCAATATCAAAAGCACATTTATATCACTGTGACTCATAGTTCTGCCAGACATTGTTTGGCTGTTGCAAATACTGTTATTTAATCTTATAATACATTCAAGGGTTAAAAATGCATCAAGGAACATGTTCTACGCTATGCTTCCCAAACAGACCCTATAGGGTTGTTTTTATTTAGCCATTTACCAGAAGTATGACGTCCACTTACCTCCACCTTGTAGATGTTTGAGGGGTGGTCTCTCTTTCCACATTGAGGGGTGATGGTCTTACAGCAGCTGTCAGGCACCACTCTTAGCTCTGCTTGTGTGGATGAAATGTACACACTATGCCTCCAGTCCTGGGAGTTGTTGCTGCCACAGCATTTGAACTGGAAAAGGACAGCGATGCAAGACTTGGCTCAAATCTCTGCTTTAACATAGACATTGTGTAAAATCAACTATTCCTGCAGCTGAAGGGAAGGGCACTATTTTACCACAAGGTTAATTTTTCCCTCTAACAGGGAATGCTTTGCTCCGACTACTTCACTTGTCAGTTACGGGACAACGCTTTGTGAAAATCCTAATGGAATATGCAGAGAAATGTCTTCAACCACATCTCAGCTTCATTTCAAACTCATTTGTATGCATCGTTGCTGCAGACTGAAAAATGGTAAATACATTCACAGCAAAGATACTTGGCAACGCTTGCAGATAAGGATTGCAAACATTCTTACATAAGCAAATATACATATGTATTCTTATATGGATACATTCTCCATACATCCTGTTGTAGTCTGTCAACAGCTGATGTGATGGCCTCCTTCCCCGGCTGAGCGTAATTCTCTGTCATAGTCTGGTTGAGATGCTGCTTCAGCTCCTCACTCAGCTGGGAATAAAGAACAGAAAAACAGAAGAAGTGCACAGTAAGTAATGTGAAAAATGTGTGTGTGTAGTTAGATAAGTTATGCAACGCTGATTCAAAATTTATATTTTGTAGCCACACTTTAGTTACTCTCATATAAGGAAAGCTTGAACAGGAGAAAAAAACATTAGTAAAGAGTATAAAAGTTAAATGTGGAAGGGGAGGTTTAGGCCATGATAGAGAGGTCACATCTACAAGTGCTGTAACGGAAGAGGAAAATATCCACCCACCTCCCAAAAATATAGCATTTGATGAATTTATTCATTAGGATTGTTTGCAGTGCTGTCTGACTGACAAGAAGACCGCCTACTATCTTACTACAGTATTTCCATTTATCTTTCATATCACTTTGATTTAGACACATAATTACTTCCATTTCTCCAGGGGGCTAAAATAAAAAGTCAAAGTCTTTCTCTACTTTATATCTGCTCTGCTCAGAGATAAAGGCTTATTACAGCCAGATGGCACCTGCGAAAGGTGACTGAACCCCAGCACTTTATTTCAAAACGGCTGTCAGACATCAGATGCCTCATATTGACTTACTTTCTAAACGTCAGCTTGACACTATTATTAAACTTTATCCCAACTGCGAAGCTTTGGCTGTTGTACAAAATACTTTTCATCATATTCTGCAAAACTAAAAATGGATTTGAATTCAAACATTAACTGTGTTAAACACAACACAGGATTTTAGACCAAAAAAAACATTCCAGTAAATGAGTTTGATGATAATGGATCTAGATAACAAGTCCATCTTAAATGCGGTGTGGACGCAGTAGATCTGGGCAGAATAGTGATCATCTCACTCTGAAAACCCACAAACCCTTTTATTGCAGACTCGCAACTTCTCATAACTGACAACTCAAAGACTTAATCGTATTTTAATCGTAAGTGCGTAGCATCAATTCTAGCAACATGTTGGACAAACCAGAACTAATTTCTGGCGCAGGAACCCTTTTACATGAACAAGGGTGTTTTAAGGGGTTCCACCCCTTCGCCCTTTCCATTTTACCATCAGCAAATCAGGACAAAAAAAAGAGTTTAGTTTTGGAGAAAATATTTTACCCCAAAAATCATTCCTATTTGTGAAATTACCCAGAGGCATTAGTGGTGCTTGCAGTGCTGGATATTTTTATGTTAAGTATTCCAAGTCTTTTCTGTCTTTCAGTCTTGGTCAGATAATCTAAACTCCCCCGTAGCTCCTTACATCCGTTAAGCCTTCGTTATCCTCTCCACCATGTTCCACATTAAGTCTTTTCTGCATTTTACCCACTGGACCTTTAAGTCCAGCTACAGAATTTTCTTCGCCAACTTGTGTTTTTGCTGCACAGCTTGGAATCAATAAGTGATCACTTACCCTTTGGTAGTATACATAAGCCAGTACTCCAGCCACCAGTTCGATCAAGAAGATCAACAGCAGGAAGAAGAAATACTGTAATTGAGTGATAGGATGGAGGGAAGAAAGGAGGGAGAAGTTGAAAAGAAAAATCAAAGACAGCTTCAGAGTCATCAGCACAGTTGTCCTCTTAAACTCAGTGCAAACTCAAGCTGCTTCAAACTGTGATGGCTCCATATGAACGTCCATCAGCTGCCTTTCTGCTGCATCTGCCACTTCCAACACAGATGGTGATGCTGCAAAAGATTATACAACTACAAAGCAATCTGACAGGCTGTGGAATCAGATTCCTGCAAACTACAGCTTTCCTAGACTCAAATAGCACAAGCAAAAGTTTTTAGCATTTATGAAACTACTCCTATACCCATCACAAACATGGCCCGTGCCATGTAATACAAACACACACACCTAATTAGAACCAGCTGTCACACAGTGGGACGAAATAGTATGACCTGAGCACAAACAGGTCTTCTGTCAGGACCATTATGAAGAGGCGGATGCTGAACAACACGCCAAACAAAGTGGTGACAAACTGTTGGAAGCAAACGGCTGCAGGGTACGGAAACGCTTTAACACATCAGGGGGTTGAACTATTTAAGTGCTCAAGTACAATATGATGCGGAAGAGCTGTTCAACCACAATGACAAGTTTATAGACACTTTTTAACTCATCACAAGATCAAATAGCTCATAAAGTCATTAAAGTTTTAGTATATTGAACACTCCTATTCAGAAGACCCTGGACTCTCAACCAATATTTAAGCTATTGTCATCAGTTTAAGCTGGCTTACTAGTTGATGTTCTGTTGTTTATAATACCTCCTGAACAACAATAACATGCTCACCAAATCCACCATTTAAAACAAAAGAATATTGCCGTGTGAATCAAAATGCTCACTTGAAACTCAGCAACTTTTGAAATAATAAACGCAGGTGGAAGTGATATTTTAAACAGTAAGACTCAAACGTCATTTCTTCTGCCACACTGTTGAAGGAGTTGAAAGAGTTTTATAATCCTTCCCCATTGTTTCTACTGACAGATCTCTTGTTGAGTCCGCGTTCACTGCCAACCAGCCAGCCTACAGCAGCTCTTTTAATTGCACATTTAGACTCGTGCAGGTTTATGCTTTAAAAATGCAAATTGAAAAAAGACTTCTTTTTTTTTTCTTTGCATGAACTTTAAAACATCACAATGTTCAGCTATCAAATAAAAATATTTTATGTCATATCTTTGCTTTATTTATTTCCTTTACAAACTTTAAAAAAAAAAGAACATCCTCTAAGACTGGTGATTACATCGTTTTAGCCAGAGGGCTAGAGCCTTGACAATATAAACCAATAAACAAATGTTAACTACCAATATGATAAATATGGCCATTTGGTTTGTTTGTGTCGGCCCTTCAGCACACATCTCCAGAGATGACTGGATCTACTTTAATTGAGTTTTCTTCTGTCATGCAGTTATTGAAGCAAATATGTCATGCAGACACACATCACGCTCCGAATCTCCTGGCTACAAGATATCAAGAAACACCTCCAATGCTGCGCCTGCTTCCCACGCAAAATGCTCACTTCACACATCAACACGTACATTTACAGCACATACAACCATCACTCATTACACGCTCCACAATAATCTATAAATGGAGCTTTGATGCAGGTGATGTTGAAGCAAACAGGACTAAAGATCCCAAATCTTCTACATATCTTAGCCCCTGCAAGCCCCTTGTCCTCTGCGTTTGCTCCATCTATCATGGGTTGATAGGCAGACCTATAAATAGTCCTGCAGCAGAGAACGTTCACCTCCTGCCTGCTCCGCTCTCTATGAGCCCTGTCTCTGTAAAATAATGAGGACAGTAAGGGTGCTGTCAGAGTCATTTGTCAGCACCTGGTGGCAGACCTTACAACAGGGTTGGCATGGCGTTATGTAGCCGAGCAAAGAAAGCACATCTTGGCACACAGCTAGGCAGGCATCTAGCTTCTATAGCTGGATCCCAGAGTGGGCCATCTGTGGATTTTATATTGATGAAGGATTGCTGTTGCACATCTGGCATCTTTTATTTTAAACAATAAATGGTATAATGTGTAAATGCTTCATCTTTCATGTGCCCACTGGCTGAAAGGTCCCTGACTAATATCCCAGCTGGACATTTACTGCATGGCATTCATCTTCTCTCCCCGTTTACACTTCCCGTCTCAGTTTTACCCTATAAAATAACAGAAAACTGGGGAAATAGCTGTCACCTATTACAAGTGTGAGAAACCAGCTTAACAAGTGAGTAACTATGAATCCAAATATTATGGCATAAACAAAGAGAGATTTTGTACAGCCTGAACATTATGGCAAGTTATAATTCACAAGCAGTCACACCCACGACAAACAAAAGCAAAAACTTCTGTAGAAACAGCCCGTGTGTGTCTCCTGTCCCTCGGGTCTCACCGTGGACAGACAGCTTCTCCGCTCCCGGATAACAGCACAACAGCCCAAGAAGCCAGTTACCACCACCAGGCTGCCTGCCAGGATAAGGATATACGCTGAGACTGCAAACGTGCTGGAAGCCAGCAAACTCAAGTAGTCACTCTTCTCCACCAGCGTCCAGACTCCGACCCCCAAGACAGCGGCTCCACCTACCTGGAATGGCAGAGAGAGAGGAGACGAGAAGGTGGTGGGTCAGAAGTATGCCATTTAAAGAGAAATGATGAGTCTAGCAGATGGTTACAGAGATTAAACTAACAGATTTGAGCAGAGAAAAGTATGTCAGGTTAGTTTATTCATGAAGAAATACTTAAATAGAAAGAACACACTTTTCAAAGAAGGAGGTGAGTTATGGCCAATAGATGAGTCACAGATGTAAAGTAAGGACAACAAAAGACAGGAGGAGGAGGAGCGTGGAGAGGGCATAGAAGAGGGCAAAGAAGAGGAAACAGGAGGAGAAACAAGGAAAGTGACACAATCACAGCCTCGGGAGCAGTGCGACTGCAGAGATCAAGTCTGGGGATAACAACTACTTCCTTACAAACAATCCTGAGTAACTAACCCAGGGTGGCTTCAAGATCTGTTCTTCCCCTCTAATGACTTTCACAGGCCGACAAATAGGAAATGCCTCAAAGAGTTCTAACTCTTCATCCTCCCATCCTTTTCCGTCTTATGCACGGCAATGCCCAATCAAAGGAGGGAGCATTCGGAGAGAAGGCTCACTAAAAATGTTTTGTTTTTTTCTACATCAACATAACTTTATTTGTGCCTACACTGGTGTGAGGGAAGCATGAAAGAAAACCTCTGAGGCCCACAGAGGAGTGGAGGACAATGTTTCCTCTAGTGATGAGTTGTGAAGTAGTAACAGAGCATAAGCTGGAGTCTAAATATAAAGCTTGATCCCTCTCCTCCATAGATGTATCCATTCAAATTCTTCTTTTGACCCAGACCCAGAAAATGTTTCTAACGAAGGAGACATTCAGCACTTTATCTGCAAACTGCAGTCACAGAAAGTGGGATGCCAGACTGCAGGTTTGATACACACTCCAACCGCTGTGTGCTGACAAGCTGTAAATAATCTATGACTCTCTTTGGGCTGCATCCATAGCTCTGCCCTTTCAGACAGAACCTTCCTCAGCCTCTTTATTTTCGCATATCTTTCATATCTGCAGTTCAAAGGAAGATTTATGCCAAGCAAATATTCCAACATGCATGACTTATGACTTATTATTATGATCATTGATATGTCAAAGTGAATCCCATTTATATGTGCCGATTGCCTGGAGAGGTTAACCTTGCAGTCTGTATGAGTAGATGTAGCTGAGAAAGTGGGTTTCTAACTAGCAGCCACTTACCCAGAAGAGAAAGTTGAAAACAAAGAGCAAGTACTTGAGACACACAGTCAACCAGTCTTCCTGGTCATCTTTATAAACGGCTGACATCTTCTTTGCTCCAGGTTAGTTCTGAAGGTTCAAACAAAGGAGAAGAAATAGGGAGATAGCAAAAAAACCAAGAAGTGCACAATTAATAAAAAAGCAGCTTAATACAATTCCATGTAATAGAAACAGGATACTTAAAAAGGTGTGAATGATGATGCCAACACTTCTCTAATTAAATTGTTACCCTTGTTGTATAGGAAATTCAATGCTCTATAAGCATGAGACAATACATTTATAACAAATTAAAATGTGGGAAAGGATGATCTGACAACCCTCAAAGTAAAGTAATAGATGTTTTCCTCTAATATTTATCATGTTTTCTTTCTGCAACAACAATCTATGTAAGGGAGAGGATAAATGAATGATGCAGAAATACAGACATCAACTGGTAACTAAAGCGCTCCAATATAATGTGACAGTGACATCTGGCAGCTCTGCATTAAATGTGTCCCACAGCAAGCGAAAGTAATCAGAGGGTTTTTTTGTAAGCTACCTGTCATGCAACATCTGAGCCGCAACATGAAAACAGAATTTAAGTATTTTATGTCAAACATGCTCAGATAAAGTCACGCTTTTACTATTATCAAGGCCTACCTTATCATGCAATGCTTGTTGTTTTTGATGTGGCACCCATGTTCACAATATCACCTTGTTTGCTATAATCACAAACCATATTTTTAATTATTTATAACACTGAACAGACCATCAACCTCTGAATCATTACTTGAGCCTACAGTTTCTGTAAATAAAAGCCAATGGAGTGAGCACTTACTGAAGATGCATGAAACTGATCTATAGTGTGTCCTTCGGTGGACAGCACCAAAGGAAACGCAGCTAGTTCAGTGAATCAGTGGCTTAAAAAGAAAAAAGTTGATTTATCTGAGGGGGTTGTCAGATTAATAAATTCCCCTTCAGGTCCTAATCAATGCTTTATTTTACTGAATTTATATCTCCATGCAACTTTAGTAAAGAAAGTAAAAACTTCTCCATATTTACTCAAGTAATTAGACTTAATCTGGAGTCTTTTAGAATCAAAGTATGAAAACAGTTTCCTTGAAGAATATTTTGATGAAAGTTTTCTATGCGTTAACGTAACATGTACAGAAAGCAACAACAATCATGTAATTGATTATAAGATGTAGTTGTTGAAGGTTTTTTGTTTTCTAATCAACTTGGGTGATAATGAAAGCATAGTGTGTAGCCCCGCTTTGACTGCATGTGTCCGCGGTCCCGCGCCACAAATCACACTTCCTATCAGGGATGACTAATCCGCCACTACACCGACTGCCTATGTTTGACTTTGCAAACCACCTGTGACCACCCTTTGTATCAAATCCCTACAAAAACTTCAGCAGTAAACCGTTCTCAATCACTTTCATATCAATGAAAATGCAGTATATCAAATTTCCATACAGGTTTGAAATGTCCTCTTTAAATAAAGGCTAGTCATATCAACTTTTTGCTTTTGGGGGGTTTCTTTTCATTTCTCCGGCTTCTAAGCTAGCTGTTAACTGTTAACGAGGCCTCACGAGGCTCTGTATTAATTGTATGTCCAGATGCGTTCACTGGAATAATCCAGTCTGGCTACATTTTCTCATGATGTCCTCTAAGAAAGACATATCCTGCCTCAGGCAGTTTGGACTTCGGCCAATGCACGTGTCTTTCACCGTGTTAAGCTACAGATAAACAAATATAATATGTATATTTGACGTTTTAGGCCAAACTTTCTACCCCACTCCCTTGGGATGGGACATGAAGCCGAACATCCTGAAGGGGGAGAAAACCACCTGCGTCGCTGATGAGGAGGAAGTTTAACCGAACTATGTCACATTTACATCGATTTAACGAACGCTTCTACTGTCATTCTCCAAAATAAATACTTACCAAAGTAATGTAGAGTACGAAAAAATGACCTCGGCGTTCACGTCTGCTATTCCCTTCTACGCACAGTGAATACCACTGCAGTGGTGGGCGTTTTGTCCAGTCCAGCTTGTTGCTTTCAGGGTGTCCGACTGTATGCTGGGATGGTGCCTTTGGGTGAAGCTCGTATTTTTGAGTAGCTTGTAACAGAATTGCGCGCCTCACCGATTCAAAAGCATTTTTGCGCTTCCAATGAGAAAAAACTTTGCCATGATTTTATTACATTTTGTAAAGTAGAAACCACTTACAACAAAAATTTTATAAATATAAAAGGAAAACTTTTTTTTTCATCTGACTTGACAACTTTCCATGTCTTCATTATACAATAGACTACAGTGTATTGCGACTTATATTTCTGGCATCCAGTAAAGTATGCATAAAAAACTGATTTACTTTCAAAATCACAAAATAGCAAAGATAAATGTAAAAAAAGAAAAGTAAGGTACCGGTATTTTTGTGTGTGTGTTTTTTAACGTTTTGACTAGAAAACAAATATACTCTAATAGTACAGTATGCACTGAAGGGACTGGTCATTTAGTTATTGCTAAATTTTAAACTGTAGTGATATTATAAAGGTTAAGTATTGGTTAGAAACCAGTAGTGGTCCTGATGGAAAATGCTCATCTGTTATATTTCTGACAGCCTCTGAAGGTAACACTGGAGAGGGAGCTGGAGCTTCTACTTTCCATCCCAAGATATGTCAAATACCACCATGCCTTTAGCAGCACAACCCTGGTTACAGTGTAACCACGAACCCCCTCAAGCATTCATGACTGAACAAAGACAAAGAGATTTCAACAACAAAAAAGAAAGTACGATGAACAAAGCCTCACAGATTTGTTCACAAACAGATCAATAATGGTGCAAAACCAGCTGTTAGAATTGATTTTGTATACATTTCATTGGAAATTCCTCATAATCTGGTAAGATTGACAACTTTTCAACAGCTCTATTTTACGTGAAGTGAACAATTAAATGACTATGATCACTTTATTGACTTGCTTACTTATTTGCTTTATATTGCAGGAACAACCTAATTACCAAAGAAATTTAACCAGCTGATTTAAAAGATAAATATACTGGTAATTAAGGAGAGACAGATAGTAAAAATGAAACAGAACATATGAATTCAGAATTGAAATTTCGGTACCTGCATTAAAGCATTTCAATTGATAAAAGCCAAAAAAGATTTTTTTGGGGACCTGCTTGTCTTTCCCATGTAATGCTTCACAGTACAACCCCACATGCCCAGTGTACGCAGTGATTGATTTTTTTACCTAATAATCTTAATTAAACAATTCTTCTTTGAACATGACCACCAAGTTAGTCTTAGCCTCTTTTTTCCATAAGTCAATATTCAAACTGTTATTGAATAATGGCTGCAGGCATTTATAGTGGTCACCTGCACTAGGCGACCATAAGTCTACCAAAACAACATTACTTAGTGGAGGAAGTCATCCATCAGGTTAAATATTCTCCCAATAAACCTCATCTAGCTGGAGCATGAAAAGCACATGGAGATGACTTTCTATGGCTGGGAATTTGGAGAATGTCTGCTTTTAATTCCCCAAATGTGACACAAGATAACAGACTAGTTTCCTCCCTGCGCTTCCATAAGGCCAGCTCATTTCTAATCCCAGTCAGTCGCCTTTGTGCCAAGTCTCAATCTGCTGGAGTTAGTTTATCACCTCTCGTGCTTTTGTTGCTTGCGTTGCTCTCTAATTCAGTCTCCCACGAGGGGGGTTTAGGGGTTGGGCATGACTGAGCATGCATGTCAAACACAAACTAGTTAAGGGGAAAGCAAACATGATGTGCACTGGTGTGTGCATGCGTAAAGGGACCAAATGAAACAAGGTATGAGCACAAAAAGAGGAAGCAGGAAACATTGGTGGTGTTCTCATGGAATTATTTATATTTGCAAAGTTTGTGTGTTTGGGTTTGTGGCTTCCTTGTAAATTATGTAGATAAATGTTAAACTCATGGTGAAATGACATGGAAGAAGTGGGAAGGTGGAGAAAGTCAAAACAAAATGTATAATCAGGAATTTTCAGAGTGAAAAAATGAATTAGCTAAGGTAGATATAGATTTAGATTGATATGTTTAGGTGACGGTAGCACCCTCTGGAAGTCCTGCTTGTTCTGCCTGACCTCTTGTGGTCAGACTTACTTGGAAGTTAGATGCCACACAGGCTTTGTCAACGAGCCAGCCTATTGCTCAATTTTCATTTCAAAGGCGAGAGATGATTTTCATGATTTTCAATATTTCATGATGGCAGAGAACAATCTGCTAATAATTATGAAGCAAAAGCAGAAGGAAAAGTGTCACAGTGAACGCTGAGGACAAGGTTTCCTCTCTTACACCACAGCCACATGCAAAAGCAATCTGTGCACGACATTGCCAAATACAATCAGATTTAACTGACATTTTCATATAAGAAACTTTTAGAAAACCGGACCCTCATCATCCTCTGTAGATGAAGTCCACTGACGGAAGTAATGCTGAAAAAAAAATCCTCAATCATCTTTATCAGACAAACATCTGTGGCTTTGGGTGAACAGTCTTATCAGCTGTTCCGTGGATTGCTGCATATGTGGGAATTTTAATTATTTCATACAAACAAGTTCTTCAGCTTCGGTTTAAGACAAAATATCAAAACAACTCATCAAGTTTCAAAACGGGTAACGGCGGATATCTTCAGGCCCTCAAACTGAATATTAAACTCAGGCAATTCTGTCAAAGAAGTCTCTATGTGGGCTCAGGAACATTTCCAGAAATCACTGTCTGTGAACACAGTTCATCGTGAAACCCACAAATGCAGGTTAAAGCTCTATCATGCAAAGAAAAATGCTATATGTCAACCTGATTCAGGAACACAGCTGTCTTCCGTAGACCAGAACTCATTTAAAATGAACCAAGCTAAAGTAAGAAACTCTTCTGTGAACAGACGAACCAAAATTTGAAACTCTTATTTACCACACCCTTGTGTGTGCAGCGTTTCTCAAATGTGGGGAATTCGTACCACTCGGGGCCCTTGGAGACACTCCAGAGGGTACATGAGAAAATAAAAAAAGGGGGATAAACTTTTATATCTTTCTAACTAAATGGATCTTATTTCAGTTATATATATATATATATATATATATATATATATATATATATATATATATATATATATATATTATAGGAATATTATGTATGAAATAAAATATAGAATATATGAATGAATTATACTTTATTGATCCCCGAGGGGAAATTGCATAATAGATTGCATAGATTGCATAGATTGCATATTTTTTTCATTATTTATAGGTTATTATGCTGTTATTTCACTGATCCAGCAGTGGA
>JAOXYM010000025.1:17035969-17074016 GCA_028567055.1 Leptatherina wallacei | reverse complement strand
TTTAAAAGGGAAATAAACAGGCTTTCCAACAGTATGACATTTATTGCCAAGAAGCATTGTTACAACAGAGAAATAATTTACCAAACACAAATTTCCGAACTTTTTGTTCGATATTTATATTTAATCATAAAAATCGAAATATATTTTTATTTAATTTTACATTTTCATATATAGAAAATATATAACTAAATGATCAAATAATGTAAATAAATAAAATCAAGTTATGAAAATGTTTAACTGAGTCAAAATATTGTTGAAACTGCACTCATTTTTCTCCAGAAATTTCAGGTTATTTATGATGTTTTCTAAAATGTTCATTCATTTTCTGTAAACATCTTGATAATGAACTTATACTTATTTGCACTAAAACAAAGGGGAAAATGGGGAATTTTCATTATTTATAGGTTATTATGCTGTTATTTCACTGATCCAGCAGTGGAGATCAGATTGTTCTGTATGTGGTCCTTGAAATGTAAACCAATACCCCTGGTTTAGGGGGTACTGGTCTGAAGGGAAGGGGGTACAATGTTGACAAAAGTTTGATAACCACTGTTGTACAGTACGAATGCTGAACTGGTCTACTTGCAGCCTATAGAATTTACACAGCATTATAACTTTTTTGGAAGTAAGTTAATATTTGCCCAGTTCCAATGCTCATGTCGTGAAAAATCATTTCAGATTGTTTTCAAGCGTGTTTGGATGTGGTGTCTTTGTTTTTAGTGGCTTTTGGGGCCAATGTAGACTAATACCAACTGAAACAGTCAACATCAAACCCCTTAAACATATTCTCCCATATTAACAGACTAGCTTTTCTCTAGGTTTTGAAATCAATTCTTACATTTCCACCATGAAACGAGAGTTCAAATGTATCTGATGCGTCTTATTAATTGCAGAGAAATTGTGGAGAGGGAAAAATCTATTCATTTGAAGAGGACTGAAAAATGAAAAATAAAGTGGGGACATGCATTACTTCTACCTGTACAATAACAACTGATATTACTGAACTTAAAAAGGCCTAAACACTTTCCAAATGCAAAGTAATAGCTAAAAATCAGTGTCTGCATGCTGATTATTGGCTACATTGAGCAATACAGCTTTACAATGGAACCTGACAGAATAGAGGCTCACATCTTTTGTCATGTTAACAGCTTTGCAAATCTCGCAAGTCAATCAATAGAAGTTTGCCTATATGCTTTCACTTAATCCTGACGATGTGCTTCTGCCTCCACACTGTGTGCATGCAAGTGATACAGTGGATGCACACAGTGTGGGCTGATGTTCTTAAGCAGAGCTGATTGCGACTCACCCTTAACTATGATTAAAACCTAGTGTGTCTCCTTCATTAAGACAACACAAGACTATTTTCCATTGTCCCTTGATGCAAAGGGACAGCTGTGTAACCAGGGGGAAATGGAAATAAAAAAGATTTGGCTCAGTGCATGAGGTTGATGTAAAATGTAAGAGAATACACTCATTTGTGCAGTAATGGCAAAAAAATATGTAACTTGAAAATGGACAACCATGGGAATATCTGTGGATCCATAATGCATGCCTATTATCGAGCTGCATCACAATAGTTAATGATGCGGTGCAATTGTTTTTCAGGCCAAGGAAACCCAAACGAATACAGAGATGGAGCAGGGACCATCATGCAGCTGAATGGCATGTCTATTGCTACCTTATTTGTAACGGTTAAGTTTGTTTAGCTAAGTATTGTTAAGATATGCAAGTTTGGTGACCTGGACATTGTCAATGAAAAGTGCAGACAGAGGTTATAGAAGAGATGTATTTGCCAATTCCTCTTTTTGGCTATATTTACAACATTCAAGAGAAAGTCCATAATGTCTGACAAGTCAGTGCTTGTGTCTTTGACTACAAGTGATTCTCCATGTGGCTTGTAGTGGGACCAAATCACCTCACTACATTCTTTATGAGTCTGATTAGTTCACTTTTAAACCAGTTACTTGAACTTGACACACATTAGTAATCCAATGCCATCTGTCTCCTTGAATGTAAATCCAGATTTCAGATAATTATATGGATATTTCCGGGTCTTCTCTCATTTGCACATAAACTTATCAGCTGGAAAATCAGCAGCAGGTTCTGCCTTACCACTTACATTTTAACCAGTGGTTTCTGAGTTGGAGGATATCTGTCTCGTGCTTGTAGAGCTTTTTGGTTGAGTTACAAAACTTTCCATTTTCGCTCATAACAACGTTCACACAGTTGGCATCCGACTGTCTGAGGCGGCATCCAACCCAATTTCCTGGCCACCCCTCCAGCTCCGCCCCTATGTTTCTTGTATTATCTCAGTCAGTGGAAGTGTAAAAGCAAATATTATTTTCAAGACAAGACATTAACCATACACTGATTGCAGAAAATTAAAGTAATTCATGTTTGCTTCCAGTTTGTTAATGTATGCACAACACACCAGCCTTCCATCCTGCTCCTCCTAAGAAGACATGAACTTCCCTGATAACAAGATCTGTTAATACTTGGATGGTTTTTGATATTGTGACATGCTGACAATGAGCTGTTTCTGCCTTTCATTTTTAGGTTTTATGGATCACACATAACATCAGAGATAAAATGAATTAAACAAGCTGCTTTCCACAAATTGTGATGCACAGTGCTGCCTTTCCCCTGTTTGCTATTCTTATCATTCATATTCTCCCTCGTTGCTTAATGTGTAGATCAGAAGACAGCGAGGTTTTGTTAGGGATGGGAAGATAAAGTCAGACATCAGCACAAAATCCACAGTATTCTACACATCGGGCATAAGGTCAGTGTTTGCTGTTAGAATTAGATAATTGTGTTGTGACTTGAAGATTTATTGTTTCATTTAATTTATTGGTTGACCAACAAACCAGCTGCTATGGTATTAGCAATGTCTTATAGCAGCAAAGTCCGATAAACCAACTTTAGATTAGTTATCTTTCAAAAGACCAAACCAAGTGTTCATGGGGATGTTGACTGTTTACTATTAAATCTCCTCACAGCTTTTTAAACTCTCAAGAAAACTGAAGAGGGAAAAAAAGGGATCAATATCGCTGTTGTACAATTTGAGTTGCCAGTTTAAAGTTGCGCTACAAAGTATTTTAAGGTTGAGAAGCACCTTACAACTTTCTTTTTGTTTATCCTGCCCGGGTCATCACGTGACAGCTGCGTTTTGCTTTAAGGCACCATGTCACATAGCAGAAATTGGATATCATCACACTGGCCCTTTTGGACATGCACAATGGCTGATTCAGCAAATAAATGTGTGAGAACATTATTAGAGGAAACAAGGAAAAAGAAAGAGGGAAAGTGAGAGAGCAACAGATAAGACAAGAGACAACATGGGACTGCCTTTTACTGGCCGGAGAGATTTGTACTTTCTCAGCAGGTTGAAAAACATTAATTTGACAAAATGAAGAAATCTGCATTCATACTGCTGCTTCACAGAAAAAAAAAAAAACCAGTTCAAGAGCAGGTCTCCTTCATTTCCAACCTGACTGCAAGCCCAATTGAAATATTAGCATTTAACTGGTATAATATAAAAACGATTATATTTCTGAACATTATGTGACAATATAAGACCTAAAAGAGAGAGAGAGAGAGAAGCATATGGACTAGTGATACACAGAAACACCTGTGTTATATAAGAGAGAATGGTAGTGAAGCATAGACTGATATCCGGAGATTGCGTGGGCTTGGTTTCTTTGGGGAAACTCTGGCGCGAGGAGGAATAGATTTCCTTTTTCCTTTTCTAGGCAGACTTTTTTTCCCTCATCACCGGCACTGCCCATTTCATGCCTTCCGGGGTGCTCGTGCATACTCTGAGTTGCCTTTAACTTTATCTCCGGGGATCCCAGTCAGCCAGATCAGAGCGGAGAGATGCGCCTTTTGGTGTCGGAGTCCCGATTCTTTGACACGCCATGTGTTTCCACGCGTTGAGAAGTGGCGGAGGAAAAGCATTTGGATGACTTTTGCCTCTGGCGCGCAGCTGGAAGCCCCCCCTTTTTTTGGACGCGTAACACTTTGCATCCTGTCGGATACTCGAGACCGGAGATGTAAAAAATGAACCGGCACCTTCGCGTAAATGGTTCACGCGGGTGTTAAATGGATCGACTCTCCTTGCTGGTAACAAACCTACAACCTTACAGCCGCAACACGGTCTCTCCAGCCAATAGACTGCCCTGGCACACTGAGTCCACCCACTAAAACAACCTGTATCACATCTACAGCATGGATAACCGCACGTTTCACCTTGCGCAAATTCATTCCACAACTTTTCTGGGGGAAATAGGTTTTGCCAAATCTGGTCGAAAAATATTTATTTTAATGACTTTCATCTTTGCATGTGCTTGTATCACATATTCTGAGGCTTTGTGTAATTTTTGACATATTGCTCGTAGGATATTAGAGCCTCTGTTCACTTAAAAGAGTTGCAGCTTAAATCTCGTCGGCTCTCATGGGACTGAGGCATTCGTCGCGTTGTTTGCTGCTACGGAGGATCATGGCGGAGGCGGACAGCTCGGAGGTAGGGACCTTTCGGTGCTCTGTACCCGCTAAGAGTGGGAACTGAACACTCAAAATCGTTATATTTATTGTAACAACACATTTGGCTTATATATTATGTGTTTCTATTATATTAAGACCACAGTAAGCGTTTTTAGAGTGGTGCGACGGTGTGCAAGCAAAGTGCATTACACAGTGTCCTGCAGATGTTACGGCTGAGTCTGCATTTACACGAGCAGACTCATCAGATTGCACGGACAGAGATAGGCTAATGCATGTCTTACAGAAGATTTGGATTTAGGTTAAATGATTTTACACTGACGAAATGTATGTGGTTAATCCCGCTGTCCTTGGTGCTGAAACGGAACTAGCATCCTCCACCTCCTTTGTCTCGGTGTGCAATTTTCCAATTTGTGCAATGACAAAGGCTGAACGATATTTAAAATGATCACAGCTTATTATTTAGCCCCATCTCGAATTGCATTTCATTTTATTTGTATAGGAATTAAATGGAAAAAGGCAAATTCACTCACAAAGCGACCCATGTAGTTCAGTGTTTGCCTATCGTGAAACCATCTAATAAACAATTCTGATATAAAGTCATTCAATCCCTTTCTGTTCTATTCCTCCTTCACAGCGGCAACAGCCTGTCATGTCCCCCCTTTCTCAGTCTGCTCAGCCCTCCCCACTGCCTAAACCAGTGCCTACAACCCACCACGTGCCCTGCGTCCCCCATGCACCTCATGTAGCATCCCTGGCCACCTGTCCTGGACGAGGAAAGATTGCCCAGTTCATCAGCCCAGAGGAAATGACATCACGGGACTATTACTTTGACTCTTATGCCCACTTTGGCATCCATGAGGTAGGCAGACCAGGCTGACAGGGGGGAAGCTTGGTGTGATTAGAGTAAACGAATGACACCAGATGCCTCCTGTTAACTCTGCCAAGGATTTTCAGCCCTTTTAGTCTGATTCTCTTGCTGCAGAATAAGCCAAAAAACCTCAGCTGATTCAACACCATGATTTCCATGGTGTGGCTTTGACTTTAATAGCAATCCATATCTTTATGGCATAGATGTTTCATCTGTAGCTAGGAGACTAATGCACTCAGATCCTTTATTCTGTGGCTGTTAGGTTGTAGGAGGCTATCCTCCTACAAACTAGCAAACTTCATGTTTTAAGAACAATTTCTTTGGAGAAATAGGAAGTTGTCGACTTAACGTGTATTATGTGGCAGATGTGGAGGCTCATCCCTTACCAGCTAGTACAAAACACCACAGAGGCTTAATAATAGTCTATTATCAGCACTTTTAAAGTGAAAACCACCTACGTGTGTCTTTTACAATCATCTACAGTAGTTTGCCTATGCTTTAACCTAACTAATGACCTTGGAATGTAAGGGGAAGATGGTGGAGAAGTTTGGGGACATATAGGCCTTCTTAAATAGTGTCCATATTTAGCATGTGGGTCAGCTTTTTGTCTGGTTGCAGACAAAGAGAGTGTCCTGATTAAAGAGTTCAAAGCAAGATGGAAGGAAAGTGGGATATGCGAATGGGCTTAGGGAGATGGGTATCAGGCAGTCCCCAAAGGCTTTGTGTTGTACTCCTGTCTATTTCAAGAAGCTCAGCCATTGTCACTGAATCTTTTGGCCTAAATTTTGCCTTTTCTACCTTATTGCTTGCATGCAGATATGGAAACTTCCTTGCATAGTCACATGTCAGGTGTAAAATGTGCACTAATATGAAGGTATGATTTCTTATCTCTAATGCAGGAGATGCTGAAAGACGAGGTGCGAACGCTGACGTATCGGAACGCCATGTACCACAACAAGCACGTGTTCAAGAATAAAATCGTCCTGGATGTTGGCAGCGGCACAGGGATCCTCTCTATGTTCGCTGCCAACGCCGGTGCCAAACACGTGTACGGGGTGAGGCAACTAGATGCACCTTCAGGCCACAAACAGATGCTCCAATCAAACATTCACAGCTTTTACTTAAACTATTAGGAGACAGAACAGCTCCACACCCACGTGTTGTTCGAATTAATATCATGACATTGATGTTGTAGTCGATTCTGCTGCCTCATTATCTGTCACAAGGCATGCATAAAGGGAATTCAAAGTGCTTTTCACAAAGCATTACATGAAAGAACAGCTTGCCAATAAAACAGGAAAAGAAGAAGTAAAATATTGCTCTGTGCCTGAAAATGTTCATCAAAGCAACATTAAAAATGTAGTTGAAAGGAACTGATATCATACAACAAAAAGTAGAATCTGTATTATATTGCTGGCTGAATAATGGCTGCCCCCGACTGATTAATATAAAAGCAACAGAAATAAAATAAACAATATTTGACCAGATTCTGACATTTTTCCTCTGTAGAACATCTAGGAAAGGGCTGCACTTCCTCTGATAAGCGAGCTAATTATAGCCCCCTTTCCACCAACGGGTCGGGTCAGTACGGATACGCAAAAACCTGGAAGGGTGCCAGAATATCCAACCTGTCCTTTCTTTTTTGGGACCCTTCCAGTGTGGTCCTAATCCTACTGATCTAACCCAAACGGCAAGAGCTTTACACAATTTGATTAAATTTGGTTTTTTTAGTATTTTCCCAAAAAGTCTGAGTCAAACTGAAGTATATAGGGAAGGGAATATGATACCCCTAATGGCCATTGTTAGTGATGTGTTTTTTTTTTTTACATTACTAAAAGAAGCATCTGTTCCATGCACCTTACACAAACCATAAACCCAAACATGTAAATACTGCAAGAAACATTTACAGGAATAAAGGAGAGGGGGACTTTTTAACCCATTGTGTGGTCTTGTTTTTGTCCCTGCAGATTGAATGTTCAAGTATATCTGAATATTCAGAAAAGATCATCAAGTCGAATCACCTACATAATGGTAAGTTAAAGGAGATTTTTCTTCCATGCAATGCCTTATATGTATCTGTCTGAATACAGACCTGTGTAATGGCATCAGGGTCAGAGGGAGCATGAAAAATCTGCATATTTCCATCATTACGGTCACACTTGACAGTATTAGTCATGGGTCTGATGGTTAACTGGCAGCTCCTCTCTAATGTCAAATAACCATAATCTTTGCTATTCATCAGAATTGCCCTGGCAGGGGTTATTACCATTGTGAAACGCCACCGCAAGCTTGACAAATGGAGGACTGGCAACAGATATTGGGTTCCATAACCACCACATCTGGCTGGATTTAATTACATTTCTTATATAGTTCAAATGCTGATTTTTATTCATAATCAATTTAAAGAGGTGATAGAAAATATTAAAAAGCCAATACGTAACCAAAGAAATGTTATGTTTTTATTTATTAGCAGTATGCAAGGAAAAATACAGTTAGATCCTACATGGTACTTAGATATATCTGTTTTTAGATTGATTCCCTTAAGTCTCTTATCATGGGTCACAGATGTCAGAAATCAAGATATAAAACATTGAGGTACTGCACTCATTTACAGCCTTCCCAAGGCATGAAAACAGTGTGATGTGAGAACAGAGTCATTTTCTGGATTGTGTTAATGTGATGAAGAAACTGTGAAGTAATTTGTTGCCTGCTGTTTTGTGGCTCCCCGCAACACAGTCATTACCATCTTCAAGGGCAAGGTGGAGGAGGTGGAGCTCCCCGTGGAGAAGGTGGACATCATCATCTCCGAGTGGATGGGTTACTGCCTCTTCTACGAGTCCATGCTCAACACAGTCATCTTTGCAAGGGACAAGTGGCTGGTATGATGGTGCTGCTGGAGGCCTGGGGAGTTAGGATGGGCGTGATGTGTGTGTGGCTGGCTAGACAAAAAAAAGGCAACATTAACACACCAGACAGTGATGAAGGAGAGGATTTACTATCTGGTTGCTTGCTTGCTTGTGTTGCTGCCCATATGATGAGGTCACACTTGAATGATCAGGTTTCTACCCCCAGTGGGTGCCAGAAGGCTTAGATTACATGCCAGGTGTGTGAACAATAAACATGATGGATGACCTTTGTCTGCGGAAACCTGAAGACTTTTTTTGTGTGTTCAGAAACCTGGAGGCTTGATGTTCCCTGACAGAGCATCTCTCTACGTCGTAGCCATCGAAGACAGGCAGTACAAGGACTTCAAGATTCACTGTAAGTAGTTATTGGTTAGTTTCTCCTCTGTTTCTCTCATCCTCTCAGGCGTGAACACTATTCAAGTTTTATTTTCTAAATCTAACGAATACTTTATAAAACATTTGTAGACTTAAGTCGCTCAGTAGCCACCTGGGGGCAGCAAAACCTTCATGTTTTAGCAAGTCTCCTAGCTTAATTTTGGTCTTCACCAGTTCCCTTGGGAAATTTCAGCTATCTGGTCCACTAAAATTCACCAGGTCATGGTTACACTACAAACTCCAGCGTACAGTGGAGTCCCGGCCATATTTATATTGCATTACGTTCACCACTTGAAACTCACTGCATGTGTTCAAATAGCTCTCACAGCCAGAGTGCAGAGCTTAACCTCATGATTCAGATCAAGGCACCAATATTAAAGGCGCCATTCACTCTTGTATTGGTATTAAATCTGGGTCAATAGCTCCCACTGAGTTTCTTGATGCTGCACAGGTGGCCCTCTCTGTTTTATTGCCTCTGAAATATGCACATAAGTGTACAGTCTTTCACACAAATCCCAAAAGAATTAAGTCTACCCAAACCTTCACATTTTTATTTTTAGTTTCTCTGCGTTGGTGGTGCATTCCTCCAATATAGAGATTTAGTGTTTGGCCCCCCGACAAAAGGAGGTGGAGGGGAGGGACAGATGGAATGGGGCAGCAAAAGGTTGTTTTGTGTGTTATCAGTACATATTTTGATAGAAGAAAGGCTGCCAGACATACTGGAGGAGGCTGGAGTTTATTTTTAGGATAGCTCGTCTTCCTACAATAGAATAAGTGAGTGTGGGACTGTCCTTGCTGGCAGGGTTAAGTGCTCTCTTCTTTTTTTTTCTTTTTTTTTAAACCCTTTTTTATGTTTGATTGGCAGAAACAAGGAGAAATGTTGCATGTAAACTAAGAAAACAAACACAGTATGCATATGAGCTGGATGTTTTTGTCTTTGTGTGCACAGGGTGGGAAAATGTGTACGGGTTCGACATGAGCTGCATTCGCAATGTGGCCATCAAAGAGCCTCTGGTGGACGTGGTCAACCCCAAGCAGGTGGTGACTAACGCCTGCCTCCTAAAGGTTAGTTTGGATTAGAGGCCGACCAATTTATCAGCCGGCCGATACAGACCGATATCGCCGATACCACGGCCTTCTAAATTTAAAAATAAAGCACTCATTTCAGTGGCTATGTTTTCATAGACCCTTTATGCAGGCCCTTGTAGTAGTTGTCCCAAAATTACACATTAAAACGAGTCATTTTAAAATCAAACAACATGCATTTGTAATGTTGATTTGGATCTCTTCCAGAGACTCCCTTGAACATTCTCTGATCCCTGAAGTTAAACTTAAGATTTTAATACACATGGTACGCCAAACTTGATATTTCACAATCACAATTTCATTTCTTTGAACAAAAAAAAGATAACATTGTTTTGAATATTTGAATAATGCAGATAAAAAAATAAAAACACATCCAATGGCACAAGGGTCTTGTCAATTGTTATGCCATCAACTATGTGTACAGGATGACATAGGATACAACAGGAATATATATGTTAAAAAATTGTTGTTAAAGTTCCTTATTTTAATTCTATAGTGTTTTAGATTTTAGTCTTGAATAATATCCTGGGTATTATAAGTATTTGTGTTCATGTACAGTATGTATTTTGTCGATATCCATCTTCTTATTTCATATATTGGCCGATATATCAGATAGTGGCCATATATCGGATATCGGCTTTTTAAAGCCCCCCCCCCTCCCCAATATCGGTATCGGCCCCAAAAATTTCATATCGGTCGGACTCTAGTTTGGTTGTACTTTTGTTGCCTATATGATATTGTTTCATACCTCGAAAAAACCTTACCAAGCTTCATCTTCTCGGTACAAGAAGTCACCGAGCCGTCAGTCCCCGTCCCTTTGAACATTCACCATCCACCGAGTCTATATTCTAGTACATAATAGAGGTTTCAGCCAAGCTGTAATAGACTGCAGCTCTGTTTCCCTGTTTGACGATGCAACAGTGGCTTTCCTTTCATCTCACAAATGAACAGAGGGTGAGAGCATTCAGAGAGGTGATGGCTTTTTTGTTCATCCCATCTACCACCTCTTGACATTGCTTCCCCCCTTTCCGCATCCTCTCTTTGCTTTCTATCATGTTTATCCCGATCAGGATTACCGCTATTCCCTTCCCCCCCCCATTTCTATCTCTTATTATTGTACGGTATCATTTTTCTTTCTCACTTGAATCACTCTTTTTTTTCTCTTCCTTTCCCACTCTGTCACATTCTCTGAATTAAACAATGTCAGGCTTCACTGATGTCAACGAACAGGGAGGTCTCACTGCGTTGCTCCTTCTGTGTGATGGCTAAATGTCACACAAAAGCAGGCATTGAGTCACTACTGGGAATGGAATGAGCTCTCCATTTCTTCAATCAGCGAGGGTCCTCTTTTTCTTTTCAAAAAACGTGATTTATGTGTCAGGCTGGAGGGCTGGTTACCAGTTAGTTGCTGTGAATTAATTTTCACTCCCTTTATTGTTTTCTACAGGTACAATCAGGGTTCGTTCTCCCATTTTCCCCTGCTGCCTCCCACCTCACCCTGTCTTAATTCAAACTGTCAGTCATTCCTCATGCTAAAAATTACAAAGGCGCTACCGTGGATTCTTTTCTTTTTTTTCCCCACACCTCCCACATTTTGCCGTATACGATGTGGGCCTGATATCATTGGAAAGGACAGAGGTGTTAAATCACAATCTGTCATGCTGACGCCACATGGCTGGCCAGGACGAACAGGTTGTCAGTGTAAAATTCCTCCCCGCGCTTTCAAACACGACATCATCTACATGCAAAGCAGAGTCAAACCTGCTCCTTTTCTTATTTCAAACCCAGTGAAAAGGCCCAACAGGTAGCAGAAAGTCCTCCATATTTCTCAGGCTATACCTACAAGGCATGGCTTGATTTAACGCACACACACAGACACACAAATTCTCTCTCCCTAGAAGACCCAAAGGGGAGACACCCACACAGCATGTGTACTGTGAGCAGGCTTCGTTTGCCAGCCATGATTCAACCTGTGGGCTTTCACAAACATACACTCACACATGCACAATGGTCGTTGTGAATAATCAGGCTCTGGCATGTACATGGCAGCGCGTGTGTGAGGGCGATGGCGAGTGGTGGCGAGAGGTTGCATGTACTTGTGTTCGGGATTGAATGTTAATTTTCTGCTTTTCCAGCAGTAGTTACATGAGCTAAAAAGAAATAGATGCCTTTTCACTAATCATCATAAAATAAAACATTTTGTCCTTTTGCTTTTTTTTCATCCAGGAGGTGGACATCTACACTGTGAAGCCAGAGGATCTGTCCTTTACCTCAGCCTTCTGTCTGCAGATCCAGCGCAATGATTATGTCCATGCATTGGTCACATATTTCAACATAGAGTTCACCAAATGTCATAAGAAGACTGGTTTCTCCACTGGTGAGGCTGGACAAGACTCGTTTTTATATGAATAGATACTCAGAAAGTCAGATTCATCCAAATGCAAAGCAGGTTCACCTTAACACCTGTGCCATGTCAAAGCTGTACATCGGGAACAAGATTTAGCTAGTGTTAGCGTTCATTAGCTGTGTGCTAAAGTATTCAGGCTGTTTTTTTTTTCTCTTTCTGCTGTCTCTGGAGTATTTCTGCTGTGGGTTCTGGTGTCTGCCAGGGTCAGTGTGAGCCATGACCAAAGCTCCTCTGCATGTAATTTTCTCTGCAGTACATCAGGAGCCTTTAGCCCTCAGCAGATGCTGTGTCACGAGCAGAAGTACACTCTGCTCTGGAGACATGGACCTGTGTGTGTGTGGGTGGGGAATAAAAGTAACAAAGTGCAATCAATCAGAGCAGGCACACTCACACACACACAAGGACTGAATACCAGTCGTCTCATCTCTGTTAATGGACTTAAAACTTCCCAACGATTGTTTTCTCGTCGGTCCAAACAAGTGGTAAACCACTGAAACGGAGACATGTCCGTGTTCTGGATCCTCCTGATGAATGGGTTTTATTCCTGTGCTAGAAAAACAAGGGGAAAAGGCTGATTTCCTGTACTTTGTCACTTTTTTCGGAACAGCAGGCGAGCTTCTGTCTAGTTTTAAACTGATGAATGAAAACTGCAGGCGAAGAGGGGAGAAGAGAGCCAGAGCTCATTTACATACACTTACTGTAGATCCCTGAATTCTACACAAGGTAAAAGTGAGCTACTCCTGAATTATTTTAAACCACAAAGGGATTCATTACCACAAAAAGAAAAAGAAAACTTAAAAGGACAGAGATTAGTTTAGGGATTTAATCAATGCTGAAGTAAAGGTAGCCACACGTTTTATTGGCCTGTACAGTATCATAACATGCATATAAGATGACTCCTTTTACAATACAACGGAGGAGCATGAATTATATTTTCATATCAAAAAACAACTTTTTTAAAGGGTAAAACATGCCAATAAAAGCCTGTTCCATTGCCAGTGGTGGCAAGATTTCCCTCTTATGGCCAACATCCAGCAACATGAAGGGATGGCATTACCCTTCATCCTTCTGGCTGTGTTGGAACACACTTTCTGATTATTACGAATCTGAGAGGGTTCGGCTAGTTTGTTCTTTCTTAAAGGACTAAGGACATCAGCCCCACACTGTGGGACAGAGAGTGAGCAGCCAGCTGTCTCGCAAATGATAAAACCAATCAGACTCATCTCTTTGTAGTTGCCGTCAGTTTCAGAGCCTCCATCTGGAACATTAAGATTGGTAAAAGTGTGTTTCTATATAGAAAACATGAGTTATTCCTACCTTTGAGTCCCAAACTACAGCATCCACAGTGAAAATGAGAGAGTACAGCTGGGTGTTGTGTTTTTAAATCGACGCTGTGGCGAGCTAGAACTAATAAAAACAAGCAACTGGTGCAAAGATTTGACCTGTGATTGAATACCAGATAAACACTTTAATATTACACTCGAACACCAGGTGTTAGTGGACATGTTTTTTATCCTTTGTCATTATTGCAAAGTACCAGATGATGCAACAACAAAAAAAGAATATAAAAAAGGTATATAGGAATATAAATAACTTAGTTAAATAAATAAAAAACTACTTATTCCCCCTTTTTTTTAAAAAAAGGAAGTGCAAAGTGTGCTTATTTAATCCAGTTAGATGAACCTTTAAGATTTTTTGTCCTTAAAGAAGATAAGACATCAGTGTGAGGGTTTTATAATGAGCCTGACAAGTGCAGAGTGCACATTCTGGGTCACCCTGCAGAAAAGTCAGATCGAAATATTACAGATGATTATTTTTGCTGTAATTGCTCTTGGCTACACTCTACGTATGTTACATGAGCCAAATTGGCTTTTGCTCCAATGGAATCACCCTGGTGTTGAGGATGCCCATTTTAGTAAGAGTAACTATGCTATTATGTAAGCTTATTTTAATACATGCATGCATCCACTGCTTACATAATATTGTGTAGAGGAGGTTCTATGTTTGGCTGTGTCTTGTGGGCCTGGGGCAGTGCATCACCGAAGGAGTTTTCTGCTCTGCCTCTGTATTTCTCCCACCGGGTGAGTGCATCTCAGCCACTTTGCTGTCAAATTTTGGCCATGTTTACATGCCCAAGGTAGTTTAGGCTTATCAGAACTGTTCTGGATATCTTTTAATTTCCCCTTACTCACCATTAACCTCATGTTACCTTTTCTTATCTTCTGCATCTTTCATCCTTTTTCTTATCATGTCTTCAGCTCCAGATGCTCGCAGCACACACTGGAAGCAGACAGTGTTTTATTTAGAGGACTACTTAACTGTCAAGAAGGGAGAGGACATATTTGGCAGTATCACAGTCAGACCAAATGAGAAGAATGCGGTAAGACTCAATAGTTTCAATTTAAACAGTTTTGGAGTCATTCAGATCCTCTATTTAAGTTTAAGTGGCAATACTACAGTGTAGAGATGCTCCATTAAGAGGAAGTCCTGGATCAATGATGTTTTCAGTTTCTGTAAGAGGAGCAAATAAAATCATTAGTAGACTCACCCTCAATAGATTATTTAGTTAAAAGCAGTTTTAAATAACTTCTACCACAAAGTGAAACAAATTATTGTTCTTTGATACAGAAGTTTTTTTTTTTTATTTTGGGTATTTTGCCTCCATATCATGTCTTATTTTGTACTGCTGGACAGAAAACTACACATTTAGAGATTTATTGTAATACACTTTATCACTCTGTACAAACCAGGGGCACAATTAATAAGGTAATCCCTCATTTGCATATTTAATATTGTCCTACCTCTACCTTTTCAGTTTCTTGATTATTCAAACCCACGACTGTGTTCTTTATGGGGAATTCTGAACTTTCTTTTCTCCCTCGCCGTTATTTTCAGCTCATAAAATGTGATGTAAAGTTGATCAAATATTAGCAGATTTTTTTTTTAATTTGACAAAAGTAAAAAATCCTGAAGCCAAATGATAGTGTTTTGGACCCTATTCAAAAATACAGGTGAAATTTGTTAATCTGCTGACCCACAATCATTAAAAGTTTATGAATAACTCTGCCATGGCTCAAAAATGCTGGATTCTACATCTTAAAAATTCCTATTTCACTGAAAAAACTAACTACAAACGGGGAAAAAAATAGATTTGGAGTGGGACTTGTTGACTGAGCTGACAGACCAACACAAAGTAGTGAATAACTGAACTGGAAAGAAAATGAAATATAGTTTTCTCATTGTTTTTACAGATAAAAATCTGAAAGGTGTGGTGTGCATTTGCATTCTTTTGGGAATGTCCCACCAGCTTTGGATATCTGGAGACTGATTCTGGTCTGCAGAGTGGTTCGAGTTCAGTCAGATTGGATCTCTGAAGAGTAGTTTTCAAGTCTTTCCACTGATCTCAGTTGGATTTAGGTCTTGACTTTGACTGGGTCATTCTAACACATAAATATACTTTGATCTAAAACAGGGATCACCAAATCTGGACCTCTGGGCCAGTTTCCTGCAGGTTTTCAATGTGTCTCTTCTCCAACACACCTGACTCAAGTTAATGAGTCATTATGCAGAACTTCTTTGGCTTCAGAGGAGGTCCGGATTTGGTGATCCCTAATCTAAACCACTGAAGCTCTGGCGGTGTGTTTAGGTTCTTTGTTCTTCTGGAAAAACCGGTCTCAAGTATTTTGCAGCCTCTAACATATTTTCTTCCAGGAACGCCGTGCATTTAGTTTATGTTTGCGGTTTTCTCTGCATGGCCTTTGGTACACCGCAAATGAGATTTCCTTTGACTTTTCTTTTCTTCCTCCAAGTAGGTCTGAATTTGTGCCATACTTCATGGTCTTGGGCCTTCTTATTTATCTGAAATGCCTTTAAATTATGAGCTCTCCCGGACCCTGAGGTCGTCTGGTACCGGCCTTTTAATGTTTCCTAAAGTTAGAAGTAAAACTTACGGCGCAGCCTCATTCCAGTATTATGGCCCTCGATTGTGGAACAGCCTGCCAGAGGGCCTCAGGGCCGCAGAGACTGTTAATAATTTTTAAAAAGAGGCTTAAGACCTTCCTTTTTAGTTTAGCTTTTAACTTAATCTTATTTTTTTATTTATTTAATTTAATTTATTTGTTATATATATATGTGTATATATATATATATATACATTCATATTCTATTTTATTTTATTTTATTGTCACAAACTCCTTTATGTGTATTTTTATTTTTTGCTCTTATCTACTCTTATTGTTTTTACCCTTTTTTGATCTTGCCATTACTTTGTAACTCCAGTGTTTTCCTCATGGGGATCCTCCACACTGGTGGCTCTGCCTGCTTGATCTGCAGGGTCGTTGCCTCAGTGATCGGCCCTGCCTGGGGGGCTGGATGTTCTGTGCTGTAGCCCAATGGCTGCGGTGCGGGCTCCGGGCTGCCCTGGTCTGGGTGGGTCCGGTGGTGGCGCCCTCTGCGGCTCAGGGTGGGCTGGCTCCTGGTGTGTAGATTTTTTTTTGTAGTCTAACCCTGCTTTAAACATTACCATACCGTCACCATTAACCTGTCTGGTGTTTGTTTGCAAACTTCTGAAGCTTCTACAGAGCAGCTGTTTGTATTGTCCATAAATTGCACTCAGGTGGGCTCTATTTACTGATTATGTGACTTTTGAAGGCTATTGTTAGCACTGTATTTTATTCAGGTGCTGTCAAAGTACAGGGGAGGTTGAATACAAATGCAGCTACACTTCAGATTTTTCTAAGTTTGTTGTTGCAGGGGGTTTAAATACTTTTTGAAAAAGGCCCTGTATATGTGGGGTGTTTATTAATATAGGAGGGTATTAATTTAGTAACACAAAGTGGAGATATCTTCTATCAAATTTCCTAATTGTTATTTTACCTTGTACAGCGCGACCTGGAGTTTACCCTCGAGCTAGACTTCAAAGGACAACTGTGTGAAGCCGCCATTTCCCACGACTATAAAATGCATTAGGAACAACCAAATGCCCCGGTGCAGACCTACCCTCCGACCCTCTGGACACAACTAGAGAGCAGGAGGTGGGCGCAGCCTCTCCCAACACCATTCCTGTTGGACAGGGGAGGCTAGCAGGCGCATCAGATAGGATGCCATCAAGCCAGCATCTAAGCGATGCGGTCAGAATAAGTATCTCTCAGCAATAGTGCCATCACATGATCGGCTGGGGCACGTCACTGAATGTAACATCCTAAATGAACTTGATTTATTTCAATTAGAATTTTGGAATTTTATTATTTGTAATAAGAAACAAAAAAGCATTTGAGTCGTCACATTGTTAGAGATCTGTGTGATGTTTGGAGGGTCAAAGTCTTTTTTTCTTTTCTTTATTTTTCTTTTGTAATTTTGTTCAATTCTGATGAGTGTAAAAAAAAAGAAAAATCGCCATGTACAAACATTTTATTTTGGTTTACAAATGTTCTGGAGTTTGCTAATTTTAAGAAGGAAATTTGGTAATTCTGCCATATTAGAAATAAGACAAACATTTTTATGCCTTTAGCATCTAATTGGGCATCTTAAAGGATTCAGTCAAGTTATCTGATCTAGTAAATATATAATTATTAATTTTACGTACGATTAAAACCTCATACAGGTTGACTTTTAAACCAGGAAAACCGATTTACATGTGGCTCCATTTCTTTTTTATTTGACCCTAAACAGGATCTGTAGTGAAGATGTAGGTGTATTGACGTTACAGTAACTCATTGTGTTTAAGTATTATTTAATATTTGCATGTGGAACGTAAAATGTACTTTTCTTTCTTTCTTTAACTGAACAGAATTCAGAGCAAATGTGCTTTGGTGAGACAATGTTTCAGAAAAGAAACTTACACAGATGCAATATGTTTTGAACCACTTTGTTTTGGAGACTGGTGGAGCGTGATGATAAATAAAATGTCAAAGAATCAAGTAACTCTTTTCTCACATGATTTTTGTTTAAAATGCTGTGCTACAACATAATACATATACTATCCCAGACAAAGAGGAATACACATGTAAAAGCTTACAGTCATGAAAAAGCTACATGATGTTATTTCCTTATTTATTTTAAACTAATTATTATAAACAGTGTTTTTAATCTCACAGAAAGCCCTACTGTGATTTGGCAGCAGTATTATTTACAAGAAGTGCTTCAACTCTGGTTTTACTGTATGCAGCGATCCGCTGAGCTTCATTATTCCAGCTTGACAACAGTTAAGATACAGTAAACTCCTTCCTGTCAGCATCAGTACGCACTGACTTTCAGGGCCAAAATTAAAGTAGCTTGTTAAAAAGAAACACATTCAAAGATTTCTACTCCAGTCCAACACTTATTTTCCTTTCCTATTTCAGACACTGCATATCCAGCATCAAAATCTGATCTAGAAGTCAGTAATTTGAGCGTACAGCTTGAATTCCCGTCAGTGTGTCTTCACTTGCAGCAGGCTTTCTTCTTGACAGGCTGAGCACTGAGGATGACTGTGGTGTCTCTCACCCGGTCCTCCTGCTCCATTAACACTCTGAGGAAAGACACAAAGTAGGAGATGAAAAGAAAGGACACATCAGATGATTACTGAGCAGTATGTCTGTTCTCTATAAGTATTCAACATTATAAGGAGTGGGGATCTTACCTGGCCAGGTGAGTCAGGGACTCTGTCACATTCTTGCCGGTGTAGGCGCTGACCTCGAAAAAGAACACGTTGCTTTCCTACACAAGGTATGCACACAAGGATGAGTCAGAAAAACTGGTGGTCTAATGGAAAACTCATTAAAAGTTCCATCTTTATGTAATCAGAGCAGAAAGTCTTGAATCAACATCAAAAGGATTTTTTTTTTAAATATAAGAAAAAGGAAATTAATTTCTGATCGCACGGATCCATTCTTAGACTCACAACAGCCAGCTGCTCAGCATCTTTAAACGGCACCCGCCTCTCTCTTTCCATGTCCATCTTGTTGCCCAGCAGCAGAATGGGGATCCCGTCACCTGCTGCTTCCTGAGAAAATAAAGAGTTGGGTTAGATCTCTCTAAGAAATTTACTATTTTGGAAACCAGTTAAGTTGCAAGCTGTGTCCTTAACTTTTAACTGTTATAAAAATTTATATATGAATTCTTGATAAAGAGTAAAAAAAAAAAATAATAATAATTTTTAGTCCAAGTTTCTGATACATTTGAAGAAATTCCCTCAGTGTTCAACAGATTAAATGTACAGACTGAAATGAGACCTGAAACGAAATACCATCGGTCCTCCTTTCAACAGCAGTTAAATCTATTACTATAATGTAGAATTATTAATAGACACGGCAAGCTGTGATACAGAAAGAAAACCACAGATAAAACCCACACACCTCCTGAGAAGCATGGCATGAAATGAAATTTAAAAAATGAGCTTTCAATAAATAAACCACTACAAACATGGATTAAGCATCCGACCTGGACGTTGACAAGCCAGGGCTTTACATCCTTGAAGCTTTCCTCCACCGTGACGTCGTACAACACCACCACCCCATCCGCCTTGCGAAAGAACTGCTTGGTTATGCTGCGATACCTGAATCAATGACAGGGCGCGGTTATCGGCACTCTGAGCAATGTTACATTCTTGCATGTGCATTTGCATTCAGTATGGAGCTCTGTACTCATCATAGACGCATCACACATCTGTTTTTCTAACTGTACATGAAATAGAGAGAAGAGTCCTACATTATGACTTCTGTAATCTGTCCTCGTGCAGGTAGCAGATTGTAAATAATAACTTATATCATTCTCACCTAATATTTTCATTTTTAAATATACCATCCAACAAATTACTAAATAATTTTGCACCTAGAAAGAAACTCACCTTTCTTGACCTGCGGTGTCCCAGAGCTGCATGGCTACCTGCATGTTGTCCAGGGTTAATGTCTTCACACTGTAGTCAATACCTGAAAAGATGGTTTTTGTTTATTTTCCTCATTTTGAATGATGCAGGAAACTTGCAGTGCGGATATGATTGCATTTATTGAGCTTTTGGACGGGGCAACAATGACATGAAAGGCCACTAGAGGGTCTAAAGAATGACGAGTGAAAAGAAGAACAAGGTGGTGATAACAAGGCAAGTGGAAGAAAATTCAACAGAAGGGACATAATACCCTGTACAATGTGTGCCAAGGCACTTAGACAGGCAGTGTGACTTCACAAGCCCTTTCATGTGATGCTAAGTCACCCCCACCCACCTCCCCCTTGATCTTTTTTGTTTGCATCAATGAATGTGCACACATTCCATTCATATTTGCTCCAAACAGCCCCTGAATGTAACTGGACATAAACACATTTGCAATGTTTTTAATGTCTTTCTTCTCACCCACAGTAGCAGTTGTGGATGGGTGAAAACGGCCCTCACAGAAGGAGCGCAGCAGGGATGTCTTGCCCACGCTGGAGTTTCCAACCAGCACCACCTTAAACAGACGATCTGGAGCAAAAAGAGCTCTTTCTTTCGTCTTCTGAAGAAGAAAAGGAACAAGAGTAAAGATAATATAACTACTTCTGAAGCTGGTAAATAACACTTAAACACGTCTGAAGGTCTGGACTGACTTGCTGAGACTCCTTCCCAACAGGCTGAACTCTTGGAGACGCTGGTGTCTTCTTCGCTCGTATAGAGCGAGATCTCCTTAAAAAAGGAGCCTCTGTGGACTTTAGGGTGTGTCTGGAAGGAGGAATGACGTCTTCAGCTCTGACCATACTAGATTCAGCATCACCCCGTGCTTCCACTTCTTCCTCCAACTGGTCTTCCTCCTCACTGAGCTGATGCAGTAGGGGCTGTGGTCCGCCGTGAAGCAGGTGTGGCAGGTGATCCTCCTCGATGGAGATGACTCGGCGGAGGGGCCACCCATCAGGGGGCGCATCCAGAACTTCCTCCTCTACCCCCGTCGTCTCCTCAGTATCCATTCTCTTCGATCTTTCTTTGCTTTTCACCATCATCCTCTTGGTCGTGGCCGCTTTGCCGGACGCCTTTCTGGCCTTTGCCTTTACATCGTGCGCTTTGGGTTGAGCAAGGCTGACGTTACCGTTGGGTAAGCTCAAGCTCTTCTTCCCTGAGGGCCGTTGTTGACATGCAAGGGTGCTGACAGTCGACGTGGAGGAAGGCGCGGGGGTGTCATCCTCACTGCAGGAGGAGGAAGCAACAAACACGATTTGAAGGTGCGCTATAGGCAAGGCTTCCAGAGACTGGAAGGACCCGTCCACCAACAGTGGGGCTCTTTGGGAACAGAGGAGAAACAGAGGATATACCGGATCAGATCACTTGACTGAGATGTAAGTCTGTAGGCCAAACCCTTCAGAATTTTTTCAGATTTTATCAAACTAAAATAAAATGGATTTAGTTGATTTTTAGTGTTCAGAATCAGATATCCTCTGTTTTTCCTCCTTGGATATATGATTTTCACATCATACTGAAAACGCCACACAGGAAGGATTCTAACAGGGAGAGTTTTGTTAAAAGGGTGAAGATATTATTAATTAATCACCTTTTTGCCGGCTGGCTGGCGTCATCAAATAAGTCAGAAAGGCCCGCCCTCTGCTTCTGCTTCTTTCTGAGTGATGTTCGAGGCTTGTTTAGACAAAGGAATGAGCGACACAGTTTTACTGTTAGAGATACCATTTTAATGTACTTACATAGTGTGAACTTTACTTACCACACCACAGTATATATCTCGCTCATCTTTTAAATGCTTGTTCATCTCTCTAGGAAGAATGAAAGGAAATATGGAAGTTTGTATTATGCTCATATGTATGCCACTGATGTCTTGATAATATATTTCATTTACTTTATTGTATTATATAATGTTAGGACTGAAATAGAGGCCAAAACTATTAAAACTACTAACTAAGCTTTAGGAAATTATGATAGGATGGCCTCAACTTACCTGAGGAGGTCGAGCTGCTTCATGAGACTTTGTTTTTCCCTCTGAAGTCCTTCAGTTATTCTGTACATTTCCCTTCAACAAAATAGTGAAAACACAGATTTAACTGTAAAATGAGTGTGTTTAAATGATCATTTCCTCACTCCTTGATGTTTTTACTATTATTACTAATATCATTTGCTTGATTTAAAGTTGAATTTAAAGTAAGGAGTATCTCAGACAAAGATCCACTCAAGTCTAATCATTCAGTTTTTCAAGCATATATGCCACCAAAAATATTTACAGAGCAAATGTTGCAATGACATCAAAAAAAAAAAAAACTTACATTGATTAAGAAAAAAAACATTTATAAAAATGATTTCCAAACCAAAAGGCAAATAAAAATGAAAAATGGTCAAATATTCAAACACAACAACATAACTACTGTACAAAGATAATTAAGCTAAATAAAAACTTTCAAAAAGGTACGTTTCTAGCTCAGTTTAAAAAGAAAACCTGGTGTCAGAGTTTCGTACCCAGAAGCTGGTTCTGTAAGAGGAGTATAAAAGCTACTATTCCTGATTTGGGCTGTATTACACAAATGAAAGAACATTACTATAAAATGATCATTTATGGGGAAATCCTAATTTCTCACAGGAGTACTCGAGGCCAAAATAATGACATCCAGATTGTAAATTTAGGTAGTAAATCTCTGTATCTTTTAGCATAAAAAGACAAAGACCTCAGTTTTGCCTGAGATCAAAAGTTGAAAATGAATGATAATCCAGGCCTTTATGTCTCTATGACAACCCTGCAACATCAGTAAATCTGTTTAGTGTTTCACCAGCCTTGTACTGTATGTTGTGTTTTCTAGTGATATTGAAGCATACCAAAAAAAGAAAAGAAAAAAAGAACTGGTCCCAGTCCAGAACCCTGTGGAACACCATAATACATTTTGACATGTGCAATTTGAAACCCTTGATCTTGACATGTTCATATCTGTGTAATTAATTGTTCTCAGTGGTGCCAAAGTTGGGAATTACACAACCTTCTGTTGAGGAGACGTATTAAGAACGTGTCCACTCACATCTCTTTGTCCTGCCGCAGCCGGGCAGCCTGCTCCTGCAGCATAGCCAGCTGCTCCTGGGCCAGAGCCAGCTCCTGGCTGGTGCTCTCCAGTGCTTTAGACAGCTCATCGTTCGTCATTTTCAGCTTGACGTTCTCCACATGGCTCTCCTGCTTCTCGCTGCTCAGCTCATGACACTGAAGCTCTAACTGAAAAGGGAAGAAAGCGCAAGACTGAAAATACACCAATGCTGGGGGAGTGTACTGGAAGATATCAGAAGTGGAAACTGAACGGTGTAAGTGCTATTTAAATCCACTCTCAGTGATACACAAGCCTACTTTTTCACAGTTAAGTGGACATTTCTATGGCAAACCGGTTCATATTTTTACTTAAACATATACCATCATTTAGCATCTTATGGATTTTAATGTAACAGTGCACAGTGAATGAGTTAAATCCATTATCAATGGGCTAAATCTGCATACATTTTTCTGACCACAACCACAACAGATTTTAAGCAAATTAAAAAAAAGAGGTGATCAACAAGTAGATTAAATTCATATAAGTGAACAAAACCAGTAGCAATTATTTGCTTTAATTAGCAGCCTTTAGTCCTTTACCCCAAAGCCCTCTTGTCCCTGAGGCCTCCTTTTAAGCCCTGTAGAGGACTGAACATCAATCTTATCATGCTAGTATTGATCCGACAGTAATAGTAACGTTGGCTTTGATACTATTGATATTCTGATTGATCTGCCCGTCCCAAACCAAGAAGTTGTGCTATTATGAAAATATGAACAGCTAGCTGAGGTTAAGTTGCACAGCACAAAATACAGCATCAAACCAAGCAACCTGCACTAAGTGTTTACTGGTTTCAAATCAAGCTTAAATTTTACACATTTATGATTGAGTATAGCCCCATAAAGGAGGCAAACAATGAAAACTAATGGTAAAAACAGCCACATGGGGTGTGCATCTTGCTAACGCTTGATTTTCCTTATTGCTAAAGTGACGTAGCCATTCTAAAAAAAAGTACACTGGGTTTATCTTTTCCGAAGATGCTGGATAGTCACAAAGACTCTTGTGTTTGAATGTTCTTGCAGGCAATGGAACATTTGGGGAGTAAATGTCTTATGTTTAAGACATTTACAGTTAACACTAGCAGCTCTAGTGAGGGGGTGTTGCAGGACTGCTGATTCTAGCCAGTGTATTTGAGATCTTTCCATACCAATTATTGGGTCTGCATTGTAAAAATGTGTTAGACAATGACATGCACAAGTAATGGAAGACTGGAAAAGAGGAATTCCAGAGGTGGTCTTTGGATTGTAACCCTGCAAACATTGTACATGCATCCAAATTCTATATGATACAGAAAGGACAGGGAAAAAAACCATCTAACACCTAAAGTAGGTAATCTTATGTTTTTTTGTTGCCATTTTATACACATTAAATAAGGAATTTACAGCTGCCATTAATTAATATTTTTGGAAGATGTTAAAATATAAAACTCACCCCTTTCTGCTTATGGAAAAGATGTTCAAGCTCTTTCTCCTTTGACAACAGTTGGTGCTCCAGATCCTGGCTGCGCAACTGAAGGCGCTCAGAGTCCTGCATGCCAAAACAGAGAGGATTAAAGATCACAGGGGAAAGAGCGACACATTAATGAGGTTAGATTGGCTCTATCCTACAACGCATAAGCTCCCCTTAAATGATCCATGAGCCAGACAACACAGGACACCCTAAAAGTCCAAACAGGATGAATATGGGTGGACTAACCTTGTGTAATTTCCATATTTAATCATATAATGTCTGTATTCTCAAAAACAGTTGTTAAACTCTGACTTTATTGAGGATATAAATGTGTTTTTGTATCATTAAAGTGTTTGTGTGAAGAAAAACTGAAAATAATGATCCCAACTTCTTTCAGCCTTGTTCATGTTTGACTTCTTGTACCTTGAGTACCAGCCTGTCTTTCTCATTTTTGATCTGCGCTTCCATCTCCTCGTATAAATAGCGAATCTCGCTGTCGTGCGTTGCAGCCTTCCTGCAATGACACAACAGTAATGTTAAAGGTGAATCCATGAAAGGCAAGCCGTATGAAACATATCAATGTCTACAAGCAGAACTGTTGTTGTCTGGACTCAGCTTAAGGTTGTATTATTCCTTCTCTAAGCATAACTTATTACTTACAAATGCTCAAGCACACATGCTTACCAACCTGCAACTGAGCTTAATGTTTTGTACCACTGTGGTATTTTTTGTTAAGACCCAAACAGCCAATTAGTGAAGTTTAAAGTAATAACAAGCCCTACACAGTACCATGCAGTGCCAAGGGAAATGCAACATCCTATAGAGGCTTGTTCTCTTAGCTAACATACCTGCAAGTTTAGGTTTCCCCGCACAATGATAAATATGCTGGACATATCGCAACTATTTTTACTTTAATGTCCATTTAGGGATATCGGTGGGTTTCCACATCGGTAGTAATGGTCAAAGTCAGAGTCTGTGTTCAGATTATTGGTCATTTGACACGGATGTAGGGCCTGTTCTATAGAGAATTACTGGTAAATCCTTGCAAACAATCTCAGGCTGTACAAGTACGTCCAGCATAAGACCACAACATAAACACAAGTGCACAAACCCGCCATTATGGCATCAATCGGTTAGCAGCTATTGGCCAAGATGGATACTTGCTTAGAATCTGAAAAGCAGTGAGTGTCTTCAAGTGTGGGAGTCATTTGAGGAATCAAGCCTCATTAGTGGCACTTTTCTTTAATGCACATTTTTCCATTTGATTGCATATTATAAATTAAACCGTTTTTTCTCAGTTGTCATAATATTACTGAGCATAAACACTGTCAAAAGTGAAACACCATATGTGCGTGTTTGCCCCAGTCTCTTGCCTCTGAAGGGCGCTCTCCATCTCTTTCTTCTCCTGATGGGCATCTTTGATTTGATGCGTCACCCTGGCCAGAAACTCCTCAAAATTTGACAGGAGGTGAGGCTCATCTCGCCTGAGTTGCGCCCAGAGGCTGCGCACCTCGCCTGGACTGGAGAAGAGGGAAAAGAACAAGACGTAAATAGCAAGGTTTGCTAAATTAACCTGGACACGAATGAGGCTCGTTGAGAATTGCAGCACTGCCAAGAGACACGCAGATAAGGGCTTGCAGTGATTAAACTCACTCCTCGAACACATTACTGGCTCCCAGGCTTTCCAGCAGCATGCAGAAGTGCTTCTCCTCCTCATCTTCAACTCCTGATAGCTTGGCTTCCCACTGGCTCTGGTAAAAAGCTTCCTTTGCCTTATAAACTGGGACAGGGGCTTGATTTTGGTCATCGGTTAAAGAGATTCTTCGACCATGCAGGAACTGACCTGATGGAAGAAATTTTACAGTCAATATTTTATTATCTGGAATTCAGTTTTTGAGCTTCAAACTAATTTTCCCCAAAAAACATGATGTCTTGCATTACATGATACTGTAGCTGGAGTCAGACATTTCTGTTTAAACCAGAACTTGGAAACCTTGAAAATAAAGTGGTCTTGAAAGATGGTTTAATATTAAATGTGTACAGTTAAACTAAACTTGTCCCCTCCATGTCCCTCTCTGCTGTGCTTCAGCTCCGCCTCAAAACCCCCGCCTCATCAGGAGGCTGACATGGCTGGTCACCATGGCAACTGTAGAAATATTTGTAATGGACACCTGTTGTGGCTTCTTTAAGCCACCCAGATGTAAACATTGTAAGTGGGCTTTTGAAAAGACGATCTTGTGCATGACTTTGATAAACAATATAGCCGTATAAAACAATTTACCTTGGCCATACATAAGGGGATTATTATGTATGGAAGCCAAGAACATGTCTAAAACTATTTATTTTGATGCAGTTATATCAGTGGATCTTGAGTTAAGTATTTTGTTTTCTTGTGATAATAAATCTAAAGAAATCTGCCTTTTTGTTTTCTCAAGAACACAAAATGATCAAGGTGAGCTTAAAAATGTGCAGTTTGTGTATAATTGTTTAATTTCATTGCTCATTGTGGCAAGATTCTACAACAGTACATTAAGGGCATGTATGTGTCTTTCAGTTTGCTTCCTGGTGAAGGCGTTCCTGAACTCCAACAAAGAAGGTCTTATTTTATGGAAGCAGAGAGTGGCGATCATTTATTTTTGATACGGTTATTTCGGGATCACTGAATTATTCTGTTATCACAAGATTATGAAGGTGGTTTTCACATGATGATTACATTTTTCTAATTATTTGAAGAAATCAGCCTTTTGTTTTCTTGAGACCACCAACAGTGACTAGTTATCTTCAAGATAACAAGCTTTGTTTTCACCTTGATCATTAGATTATCAAGGTGAAAACATTGTTATCTTGAGATAATGATGTTAGAAATTGTTTTCAACCATGGCCGCTGTCGGCTTCTGTACTATTTGTCTAATCGTACTTTTTGACAATAATTAATCTGTTACCTTGAGAAAACTACATTGTCATGATGACATTAAATATGTTTTTTTCAAACATGGCCACTCTTTGCTTCTGTAGTTTTCAATTTGACATTTGTGTCTATTCTTAAATTCAATGTTCAGTCTCTTAAAGTAGAAACAAGTCATCAAGTAACATCTTTGCAGCACAAACAAGAGCAAGAACATTTTTTATTTTTATTTTTTTGAGGGGAGTTTGTCTTCTTCGTGTATTGACTGCAAGAAATTTGTGTTTCAGCAAATATGTGAAAGTTATCTTTCTTCAAGTTACCAAGTTCTGCTTGATTTTTTGTGACTTCACAACTCTAAAATGACATAATCTAGCTTGAAGCGTTTAAATGCTACAAATACTAAAACTAATGGATTGTTTTGCATATTTTCCATAACGAATAACCATCAGACATGAATTTTAGTTAGCCGTTTAGAGAGCTGCTGATGACAGAAAACCTACTGAATCTAGAGGAGAAGGCCTCCAGGGTGAGGTAACCAGCGTGGTCTGTATCCAGGGAGTCAAACACATCCTCGAGTTCCTCTGCAGAAAGTGGCAGCTCTCTGTGAAGCCTCTGTCAGGAGAACAAGATAAAAAGACACGACTTTAAAATGTTGGAAGATGAATTATTGGCAATATGAAACAGGCTGACTGGGAATGGGGTTGGGGCAGATTCAGAGCTTCTTACTGTACGTTAAAGGAACGAATATCTTGCATCTGGCCTTATATTTTAAAAACTCAAACACAGCTTGCTGTACAGATTTATTTACATCCAGTGTTGGATTAATTTTTCTCCAAAATCTTGTATTGATAATGGGAAAGTCTGACCACCTTCTTCAGCACATCACAAAGATTCTCCATGGGGTTCAGGTCTGGACTCTGTGGTGGCCAATCCATGGGTGAAAATGATGTCTCCTGCTCCTCGAATCACTCTTTCACATTTCAGGCTTATGAATCCTGGTATAGTCATCTTGGAATACGCCAATGCCGTCAGGGAAGAACAAATCCATTGATGGAAGTAAGCTGATCTCACTCTTTGGGCACATAATGTTGCTGACCAACTGCAGCAACCCCAGATCATCGACTTCCCCCACAGGCTTGTACAGTAGGCACTTGGCATGATGGCTGCATCACTTCATCTGCTTCTCTTCTTACCCTGATGCTCCCATCACTCTGGAACAGAGTAAATCTGGACTCATTAGACCACATGACCTTCTTCCATTGCTGCAGAGTCCAATCTTTATGCAAATTGAAGCTTTTTTTTCTCCAGTTCGCCTCACTGATTAGTAGCTTTCTTATGGTTGCACAGCTGTTCAGTCCCAATCCCTTGAGTTCCCTTCACACTGTTCATGTGGAAATGTTCCATGTGTTTTTTTTTTTTTACCATCTGATTTCACTAAATGTTTAAGGGACTTTTCCGACCACATTTCTTTCTGGAAGACGATGGTTCTGCACTATCCTCCCAGTTTTTAATAATGCGTTGGACAGTTCTTAACCATGTTTTAGTCATTTCTACATCTCCTTAGATGTTTTCTCTGCTTGATGCCAATGATCGGACCCTTATTAAACAGACTAACATCTTTTCCACGACCAAGGGATGTCTTTCCACATGATTGTTTAAGAAATGAGAAGCTACTCACTGCATCAGTTAGGGTTAAATGACTTGTTGCCAGCTGAAAGATAATTGCCCATGCAGTAATTATCATACCTCTTTTCTTGGTTAAATCCATGTGGCAACTTTATTTTGGCCAGGCAGTGAATCTGTCAACACTGCTCAGACATTCTTCGTGCTTTAGAGAGTTGAGTGGATTGTTCCTGTGTTCTTTACTTTAGCCTGTAAAATGTGGATGTTATCACAGTTCCTACTCCTGCATTTCTCAAGTCTATTTAGGTGCACTAAGAGCAAAAAAAGGGGGACTAAACTGAACTCTGTACTGGGTGAGAATGGAGACATTAAGTGTTTCCCACCTGCTATTCATTATTATTAAAGCATAACAGGACACTAAATTGTGCCCCTGGTAAAAGCCTGTACTTGTGACCTTCTGTTCTCAGCACAGGATTAATGCATTCACAGATCTGTCCAGACTTTTTCAGACACATCAAAGAATGAGAAGGCCGAGGGAAAACAACCTCTATACATGCTATTGAGGAAATATCATATAGTTGTCTCCATTAACAATCTGATTCATAGGAAATTTCCTAGAAGCATTTCAATATTCAATTTGAGGCATTTTAAAAGGCAAATGTCAGAAAATTAGGAAGTTTCAGCCTCATTTCCAGCCCTGACACCAGAGCGTAATCATTTCTTTTAATCAAATAATCTGCTTGAATTTCCAGTAATGTGCAGATTTCACAAGTTTTTTTTTCTAAAAGTTTGAAACCAACACACACACACACATCTTCATCTCTAACCCCCATATCCGTGCGGGTGATGAAGCCTTTTCCCTCCACGTCGCAGGTCTGGAAGAACTCCTTGGTTTTGTCCAGCAGGGTGATGTGACCCCAGTCCGAGCCCCTCCTTCCTGGGTTCAGTCCAAAGCCGTTCACCCTGCCCTCCTCCTCCATGACTAGCACTCTCTTAAAGGACACTTGAGTGACAGTGTGTGTTAAGTAGCATGTACTTGAGTGGCAGTCACGAGTACTATCCTCCTCACTGGCCTTGTAGCCAGCCCTCTGCGGTCGTTATGGTCGCCATGACGATAGAAGTAGGAAGCAGCATCAGATGATGAGATCAGTGATAACTTTGTGGCTGATGAATGAAGTTTCTATAACGGGAGAAAGAGCACAAATAAAACCATCAATTACAGCATGATTAGAAAAGGTGAGATTCTTTAAGAAAACTAAAGGATAAATGTGCTTACATAAATTTTAACGCAACAGGGCCACACTTGTTACAACTATACAGTACTTCCTTTTTCTAGTAAGCCAGGAACAAGCGACTCACAAAAAGTACATAAACACAGTGTAAAGGATTATCTTAATACCTCGCCATACAGAACACATGACGGCATAATGCCTGCCAGACCCTAGCAGATGTAACACCTCTCTTCTCAAACAGCCATTTTATCACAAGTTCCTGTTGCAAAGTTGTGATGTCTTCTTTGCAATGTCAAGAACGGGACTATGTTTTAAAAAAAAAAAAACTCTAAATCTCTAACAAGCTTCAAGTGAAATGTGTGAGGCAAATGTGTGATTTTTTTGTTCTATTTTGAAGTGAAATGTTGCTCTACTCGGGAGATATCCAGCTCAAACAATTGGCTGAACATCCTATATGGATGCATTTCTTATATACACACACACACACACAGGCAATTCATTTATTTTGTCTTACTGCAATACTAATCAAAAAAAGTTAACTAGACTAGACCAGTTCTTTTTACTTAATTCACTCATATTCTTTTTTGGCTTTGAAATAACCAACAAACTCCTTGAATCAACCACAAACTAAAACCAAAAAGTCTTACCTTTTAAAAACGATAAGCACCAGAACCTGAAACCTTCTTCCTCTCTGACTGCATTCAGTGTTTAGGAAGTCTTGCCTCACAGATCAACGCTCTACAAGTCATTCTGCAACCATGTGATGTCATGAGGAAGCAGCCTGAGGCTTTTCAGCCGGGGTCCACCCATAGCTCACACACCAAGAGAGAGCTAGAAAGTGAAGTCCTTTTTATGCAGGCTGCATGCGTGCAACATCTTTACATCGTCTGTACGACGACAGCAGACGTGAGACTCATTGCGGCTTGGATGTTAATGTGATATTCACTCGAGTTTATTTGGAAATAAATATGGAGGATGCATGATGAAACATACGCCAGAAATGAACTGATGTGTTTGTCATTTCTAATGAGCCAATTGTTGCTCTATCAGTTGTCACAGAGCGTTTACCCTGTTTACCAGACATGCCACTAAGTCATCCATTGAAAATAGGAGCACTGTAGAGGAAATAATGAATTTATTCATAAAAACTGCACATATCTTGAGATCTTACAATGCCCTCTTGTGGTTTGAAATCTAAATGGGCTGCAGTCAAATCTTTTACAGAACAAAACACTGCAAAATGAGAAGAAATGAAAGTTATGATCAGTCAACAACTGAAGGGTTCCTTCGTCACAGGATGCCACAGACAAGAGTGTGAAACCACAACCCTACTCAGGTTTTAAATAGCAAACTCAGTCACATTAGTGAGTTCAGATTCAGGAGTCACTTGTTAGTCCCTTGGATCTTCTGAAGTAAATACTCCATTTGGAGGTTCAGATTAGGCTGTCCTTTCTTGGTCTTTTTGCTCAGCATCTGGAATGTCTCCATCTTTTTCTGTTTGTACCTCCGGATGGCTTCTTCTTTCTGCAGCTGCTTCTTCAGGTGCTCCTGAAATCCGAATAATAGAAAATAAATCCTATATACAAAAGAACAAAATCAGTGACATTATCTGATTGGGAGTTAACAAGCAAGATGAAACCTCCCACCTCTTTCTTCTTTTTCCGTTTTTCTCGGACCGCCTCATATTCCTCCTTTGTCTTCTGGTACGATGTCTTCTTCTGCATTTTCTTCTTCATGCGGTTGCTTACTGGAAGACTGAAAAATGCACACAGGTAAACGTGGGTTACACAGCTGAGGGAATGGGAATGAATGAAAGGATTCTAAAAGTTGCCTGAAGGATGAAAAATGTTTGTTGTCTTGTGAATGAAAATGCTGGGATGCTGTGTTAATTATATTTCATACCAATATTGAAGCAGGGGGAGAAAATGAAAGGAAAAGAATTACTGGCTATAAAAAGAAAATTCCAGATATAAAGAGAAATTTACCAGCCTGTGAAGGGACCGCAAGAGCAAATAGTGCTGCATCATTTGAAGTACATAATATTATTACAAGAGTCAATCTAGAGAAACCTGTCTGCAAAGAAATGAGGCTAATAAACCAGCACTAAAAGATCATGACATTTAGATTCAGGGATGTGATTCATATATAAGAAAAAGAAAAAGAAAGAAAATCATAAATTTGGAGGAAGTTATTGCACAAATTCATGAACGCTTCTTAAAATGGTCCCATAATATAGTTTCTAAGTTCCATTCATCAGACAGAAGCATTGTAGGAGATGAAAAATGCAGCTTTTGGAGGAACATATGCTGCCATTAAGACAATTATTTCCTTAATTTTTTTCCAGAGACGAGAAGATCTTGCTTGTCAATCCATATTCTTTACATGTCTTAGTAGGAAGAAAAGAAATCTGGTCATTGAAAAAAAAAGAAAACTCATTTCTTGATAAATACAGGAGAAGAAATACGAATAAATTTAGCAGAAAAAGGAAGGAAACTTGTGTTTAGTCAATTATTTCACTACTTCAGTAGAATCAACTAGTGGTGTATTATACATCGTTGGAAAGCCTGATTCATCACTTTTACATCGGGGTATAATTTGTAAGGATGCTGCATCGGTGGATTGAGCAACACAGCTAAATATGTATGTAGTGCCTGTCACAGATATACGACTGGCTCCTGTCTAGTACTTAATTGATAAACAGATGTATTAAAATGACATTCTTGAGCCAGTGGTGATCCTATATCTCCACAATCTGGGATCTAACTCTATTCTCCAGGATGACAATGCTCTCATCCACAGAGCCAGGATCATCCAGGATCATCACAGAGAAGAACCTGGGAGTGGAAAGGATGACGTGACCTGCTGCGAGTCCAGACCTGAACAGAACTGAAAATATGGCAACTAATCAGGGTTTTCACTGTATAATACAACACTAATTGGGATTTTTTTATTTTTATTTTTTTTTATTAATTGGTATTATTAAAAGGGGAGAAATAATCAACCAAAGACATTTCCTTACTTTTTGTACTATACATGTTTGTCTGCCTTTTAACCTTCCTAAATAGTTTATACGTAGACTTCCTGTGTCCAGAGGTCAGGGAGGCAACAATACCTCATGAAAAGGGCATAAATCCGGCTAAAAGTGTAAAAAGATAACGACTTCTGTCAGTTTCATCCAGCTGTTTTCAAATATATTAACTAAGACATATGTAACCATGACTACAGTGATCTGGAATAACGTTTAATCGTGACAAGAAGCGGTGCAACAAGCTGGTCAAATGACCAAAATAACCATTCATAAATAAGTAATAAACATATGTAAAATGTATTGTCTTTGTTAATTTACAATCAAGTTCAGAGTTATGATTATGTGCAAAAACCTGCATCGGGTATAAAAACATTAACCACCGAGTCAGTCCCTCACCTTTCTTTCTCTGAGGTTGTTGATGGTTCAGGGTTTCCAGATGTGGAACCAGCCGGCTCAGTTTCACCAGTCGCATCTTCATCTGCGGCAGCTTGGTCTCCATCCATCTCTCTCCCCTGCCCCTTCATTCTCAGCTTCCTCCTGTTCACTCTGTTCTCCCAGGCTTCTTTACTCAGCTGTTCTGCCTCCGCCATGTACAGATGCTTGAGGTGTTCTGGATACTCCTCCTTGTACAGCACTTTGGGCACAGGGTTCCTCTTCCTCTCCTTTCGCAGCAGTTTGTTGTACTCATGTTTGACTTTCTGCTTTCTCTGGAAAGCAAAACCTTGACCTGAAAAAGAGGAGATGAAGGCTTACATGATCCTCTCACATGATGAAGTGACTAAAGCAGTATGCAGAAAGCTACCTTCTTTGACGCTGCCCTGAAATAGTTTGTTCTCAGGGGTCCATTTCCTCTTCTTTTTAACGCCAGCCGGCATGTTTTTTGTTTTTCTCAAGCTGCCATCTTTTGGTGTAAAGTTCTTATTCTTCCTTTTGTTGTCTATTGGTGCCATTTCTGGTCAATCTTGTCAGGAAATGCGGTATGTTTATAACCAGCTAAGTAACCAGCAGCATGCCGTTTGTCTTAAAACGCTGCGTGATGACGTGTACAGCAGGCATGAGCAATCAATTACGGAAGCCCTGCTTTGCAAACTTGTTTTTATACAGTTTATGTGACTCCATTTAAATATATGTTTTAAAAAAATGTATTCAGTTAATTAAATACATAAGCTTTAAGAAAAAAAATCTTGTAAATTATTTAAAACTTTCTTGAAAATCCCTACCCATCAAATACTAGTCCGCACAGATCATTCACCGTTATTCACCTCCTCATTTTTTCCCACACTCTAAAGATTAATTTATTCATATAGGCTACTAAGCTAATTAATGTAATAATAGAATATACTATTATAAAGTGACAAGTAAAACAAATGTTAGAAGAGGATGTCAAATCATCAAGCAATCTTTTCGACTGCTCCTGTCTTTGGGTATGACTATGGTAGCAGACTATACACATTAATCTGAGGTCCTCTTATGAAGCTTTTTTAACATGAAGTCCTCATCCTACAGCCTCACAGAAATTCAGCAACGGATAGATGAAGTTATGCGGTTTTTGTGTGGAGCTATTAGCATCGCTAATGCTCACACTGTGGAGTTTTACACCCACGACGTGTGGAAACGATTCATGGCTGTGTCGCCGGAGGAGGTCCTGACCGCCTTTAGTTCCGGTAGTGACCAGCAGGGGGAGCCAGAGCACAAAGGAACGGGTAAACAAACAGGCTGTAGAAGGACAAACACTTTGACTAACATATAAAAAAGTCTCTTTATATCAATTTCAAATAATGCATAGCACAGAGCTGTTTCATTTAAAATAATATAGTATAATATACATTTACTGTATGCAAGAGGTGCAGCAATTTACCGGTTCTCCAGCTTTGCCCTTGTGAAGACCTGCTACTGAAAATGAAATGTTTTTATATTTATGTTGAGACTTGGTGGTTGGAAAAACAAGCTACTGAGTGCTGCGCAACTGTACAATTTTTGCAAAATAGCTTCATAAATTCTACTTTTTTAATAACAAATGCAGGTGATCGCTAGTGTGATGTGGAATTTTTATGAGAAAGCTGTGTTTGGGAGTATGATTACAGAGGTGGGCTTGGGTTGAAGGACCTGGGTTCAAGTCCCCAGTGTAGCAACATTGGTGAACCACTGAAGGCCCCTGAGCAAGGCCTCCCACAACTGCTCTCTTAGCATCTGGCATCTGGCACAAATGGCATCTGCCCTCTAGTACATGCAAAAATGGGTGAAATGCCTAATTTCCCAAACGGGATTATAAAGGTAAAAATAATTATTATTATTATAATTATTATCATATAATAAATAGCTGTTATTATTTATAGTGTCTATGTGGATTATTAATAAAGAAAAACATGAATAGATTTGTTATGCTGTAAAGACAGCTAATCCAGCTCTGCCCGAGTGGCTGGTTACTACCTAATCTGAATAGTTGTAGTGAACAAGGTATTAAAATCTTCAGTATAGACAAAAAATAAGTAAACTAAAAGAATGACTCTAAAAGAATTATGCACTATTATATGTCTATTTCTCTGTCTGTCGTCTTCAGCAGAGCCCCCCAGGACCACATTTGGGTTTTGCATTGAGTCAAACCGGCTGGTTGACATCCAGGAGCTTTTAAAAGCCGCCAGGGCCCACTCTCTACCTGGCCTTGGAGTCTGTATGAGCAGAGATGAGCTACTGCGGGAGCTCCGAGGGAACAAGCTTGAGTCTGGCGCACGACCAGCTGAGATCGGTAGGGGAGAATGCGTGCATTGTTTAATGCTTAGAAAAGGAAGTCAGGAAAGAACCGTCCAGGAATTTTCAGCTCAGATGATGTCTGTATTGTAGATTCAAATGAAATGCAGCATTTCTTCTTCTTCCCCCCCCCTGATTTTTGAAGCTATTAAAGAAAAAAAAAACTATCGTTCTTTGCAACCCAGATGCAGAGGTGGAGCCAGAGGAATTTATGAACTCCAAGAAATCCCATGAAGTACAGTCCATGTCTGAGGTGGTGGCCTCTTTGGCCCGGCACTGCAGAGTCAAACAGGTAGAGAAACATCTTTCAAATTCAAGCAAGTCAAAAAAGCTTGTATTTCTAGAAGCATGTAAAAACATTTCTTAACTTCCAGGTGATAGATGTGGGCTCAGGAAAGGGGTACCTCAGCTCCTTCCTGTCTCTGCAGTACGGCCTTCAAGTCTACGGCATCGACTCCTCCAGGACTAACACCCATGGTGCGCAGGAGAGGAACAGGAAGCTAAAAAAGTTCTCCCGGGCGTACCAGAAACACGCGAAAGGAGCCAGGACGCACCCAGAATCCTCACACTCACCTCAGAAAGAAATAGTAAAACTAAAACCTGAGGATGCTTCATATGGTGACACAGCAGGAAGTCTATCAGAGGAGGAGAGGCTGTCAATCAGTCCCTCAGATGTCGACTCAGCAGTGGAAAGGCAGTCAGAGCTTCACCAAGAAACGGAGGAACTTTTCCTTAGCGCCCTGTCAGCAGATGTGATGCAATTCACATCTCCCCGAGTTCCTCCAAGTCAACTCAGTGCAGAAGAGAAGGAGAGGAGGAAGAGGGAGAACCTGGAGAGGAAAGCTCAGAGCAGGAGAGATGGTGCCGGCGCCGTGTTTTCCCCGCTCACATCCTATGTCACCGCGGAAACCGAGCTGCGAGAGCTCGTCACGGAGCTGGAGGTGAGCTCACAGAATAAACATAGAACCCAAAGAACATGTTGAGATTGAATTTAACGCGTGTCAGGTGGTGGAGTCGTGCGGTGCGGTAGCAAAGCCCGATTCCCATAGCAGCTCCTACATGACAAGCCTGTCACAGCGGCTGGGGTTTGCATTAGTGGAGCGAGCGTGGGGGCGTGACCGCGGTGCCAAATCTGCAGCGCACGTCATCATCAATAAATTCTACCATCGGTCTTCACCCCTCCCTTCCACCTTTTTTCCTCTGTTCTTTCCCTTCTCTGCGTGATCCCCCCCCCCCAAATTCCAGAGCGCTGTCATGGTCGGCCTGCACACGTGTGGAGACTTGGCTCCGAGCACGCTGGGGATGTTTGTGGCTAAACCGGAGCTGGCCGCAGTCTGCAGCGTGGGATGCTGCTATCACCTGCTGTCTGAGCTGTTTGACCCTGCCGGACCAGGTAACAACACGCACACACACTCTCACATACACACCTGGAAGTAGAACCCCGATTCCCAAAAAAAAAAAGTTGGGACGCCGTATAAAATGGAAACGAAACAACAGAAAACAACGTTGTTCAAATCTCATAAAGCCATATTTTATTCCCAACAGAACATAAACAACATATCAGATGTTGAAACTGCAGGATTTTACGATTTCATGGAAAATATGAGCTCATTTTCAATTTGATGGCAGCAACACGCCTCAAAAACGCTGGAACAGGGACAACAAAAGACTGGAAAAGCCCAACTGGAGGAGTATTTGACAACTGATTACGTTAACTGGCAACATGACTGGGAAGAAAAGGAGCATTTCAGAGAGGCAGAGTCTCTCAGATGTAAAGATGGTAGGCGTGTCCTGCAGACTAAAGAGAAGAGGGAGCATCCAGCATCTGATGGGATGGGGTTGCATTAGTGCCTATGGTGTGGGCAGCTTCCACATCTGTGAAGCTCCATCAATGCTGAAAAGTACATGAT
>JAOXYM010000025.1:16997330-17032534 GCA_028567055.1 Leptatherina wallacei | reverse complement strand
TTGCTCCATATTGACATGATAGCATCACACAGTTGCTGCACATCCACGATGAGAATCTCCCGTTCCACCACATCCCAGAGGTGGAATATCGGACGGTGATCTGGTGACTGTGGAGGCCGTTGGAGTACAGAGAAGTCATTGTCATGTTGGAGATGATCTGAGCTTTGTGACATGGAGGTAGCCATCAGAAGACGCTACACTGTGCTCATAAAGGGATGGGATGGTTCATCAGACCAGGCACTCTCACATGATTGGCAGAATAGATATTTGTGTTAAAAGGCAATTGAACAGCTGTATCTAATAAAGTCAACTTGATGTGAACTGCGGCTGGAGCAGTGGGTCTGAATGGGTTACATATAACAATAGTATCACAAAGTGTTTCGAAGTCGAAATAAATCTCAACAAGGCAGATCAAATAAATATTAAACCAGAGTCCCATGTGTGAGTGTGTAAATAATATTAAAAAGTCAAATCAAATAGGAAAGAAATCAGATTGGATTCAAAGAATAATAAACAAGTGAAATGTCTGTTTTGGATGATCTTGGCCAGACAGAACGGAAAGCTTGTCAGGGGTTGAAATCATAAGACTTCTCACCTGCTGACATGAGAGTTCACATTCACAGATGCTTGTAATCTCCCTGAGAAATCACTGAATTTGTTTGTTCTTTGTAGTTTGAATCCCTAAAACGGTTTCAGTTCTCCTCCTCAGCCGTTGGTAGATCGGATCAGCTGGACGGATGCTCTACTCTAAGCATCTGTTAGGATACTGGCGGCAGAGATGTTGCACTAAATTTAGATTTATTCAGATGACGCTGTGGTTGTAAAATGAGGATTTTATTAGATCAAAGCGGCAATCTGGAAATTTTTGTGACTTGTGATTTAACTCATGGTCTTAACGGGCTGCTTCTCAGTCTGACAGTTTTAGCTGTTCAACATAAAATATTAAGATCCGCTTTATGGGGAATTTTGTTCAAATACACTTTGCTGTATTTACCAAAAGATGCAACTGGTCACTCATACATGTGAAATCAAAAAATCTTTAACAAAAAGAATCTATCCATATCCCTGCTGCCATATACTTAGTAAATACAAGTTTTCTCTTTTGATGATTATAAAACTGAAATGTGCCTGTTCCATTTATAAAATTTTAAACTGACTTGCACCGCCACCGTTGAAGGCATACTGTAATGGTCACAGTAAAGTCTGGAAGGACCATTAGAGCCACCGCAAGGCGAGACTGAGGTCCCCCCGTAGACGCATCGCGTTTTTTAGACAATCTGTGCTGTCAATGAGGGGTAAAAACATCTGGAATAAGAGAATGCACCAAATAAACCACTTTTAAATCCCATCTCATAACCTGGCTGGTAACCAACCAAACCTGCTCTCTCAGCTAGTCAGATGCACATACACACATATGTAAGCTGTGTGTTGTATGCATCTGCCTTGTTTTTTTGTAGAAGTCTTTTATTCCTGTTATATCTCATTATGTGGAGGACATGTTTACATTTACGTAGGCTATGTCTACATAATTTGTATTCTTATCCTTTGAAAATAAACACTTATTTTTAAAAATCAGCCATAGTACAGCTTTAAAAAAAACACAGTCCCATTGTTTGTTTTTTTACCTAAAGTTATCTTTTTTGAGCAAACACGAGCTGGTAAGATATAAGTGTTGGTATGAATATATAAGTGACACAAGTAAGTAAGGGTAAAGAAAGAAAACCTGAGTGTGTTTTAGGAGGGATGAAGTGTTGCTGAGTGAGATGAGATTTTAGGAGGATGAGCTCAACAGATATTTGGATAAAAGTCTACATTTATAGCGTTTTAGGAGATATGCACCATTTACGCTGCCATTGAAGTCTGTCTCAAAATTCTGGAAAAGTTGGGAACTTTTTTTGAATGTGCATCATAGTTTTCCACAGCTGTTGCTCCTCGTTAGAAAGTTCTGTTAGATGGGAAGCAGCCCCTTCCATGGAAACCGTTTCCTAAAGCGCCCGCAGCCACAGTCTTATCTTTTAAATGAATCTGCATCCTTCCAGTTTATTGTCATCAGTCTTTCAGCCGTCAGACATCCACTTGTTAGGATTTGTGAACTTTGGAAAAAGCTCCTTCAACGCTACGATGCAAAAGACTCACTGGATCACAATGAAGAGTACAGAAGACAGGATCCCATTCTTTTTTCCACATATGTGTTCAAATCAGTTTCTCAATTTGCATTCTAGTTATTTACTGATATATTGTTTAATAATTTATACAATTTTAATGCAATTTGAACTCAGCAGAGATCTCATTTGTACTTATTTTAAGAAGTATTCAGTTAAGCTGAGCAAAAATGTGGACTTTTTCATATCCACCAAGGTTATGATGCCTTGGTGTAATGGTGTTACAGGTGAGTGGTCTCCCATTAAGCAGAAATCTATACTGTTTCATAATGGGGTAAAGGAAGAAACAATAAAATGAATCTGATATGTGATGGAGCAAGAGATCTGAATCAATTTCCTGGTCATGGCTGTCTTCTTTTCTTAAAAAAGGTATAATATGTGTGTGTTGGGTGTGTTTGTCAGGCAACACACACAGAGATGCAGGCCTGTTTGGCACAATTTGAACAGGAACTACACTCATGGAAACAATTATGGAGCCTAACTGTTCCATCAGTAAACTCAGACTGTATCTGTGTTTGCTCCCTGGCAGAGTGTTTGCACAGCGCGTGTGGTTTCCCTCTGAGTCAGTACCTCCGCGACCGGTCCTGGTTCTGTGGCAGAAACGCCAGGATGTCAGCGTGTTTGGTGAGTCTGAGTAGAAGATAAGATAAAAAAGAAAAGGTGTGCAGGTATGTGGCTGGAACGGAAGCCTCAAACTGATGGTAAAGTAGGTTCATGAGCCGATACACAGCATCCCCACCCCACACGGATGGAGAAAATACTTCAGAACTTCTTGGATGTTTTTCCGGTTAACGCTTCGTCTTCAAAGTTTGTCCCCCTTTTTTTTTTTTTTTTCTTCTAAACAGGCGCTGGAAAGAGTTTCACTTGGCCAGGGGGTAAGAGCAGCATGCACACTAATCGTCATCAATATCATAAACTAATCGCCGCTATCAACAGCAGAATGGAAACGTCTTCGTCGAATGTGTCGTCACACTCATCCAAACACATCAATCAGACATTATCTTCATGTAGATCTTCTGCACGCATTCATACATTCCAGCCATTAATTCTGCTATTGTTTTAAGTCTGTGATTGACTACAGTGTATTTATTTGTAATGTGGAGTTGGGAGGCTGCAGGCCAAAGCCGATACACGATACGCGCCGCCATTAATATGGAATGTTTATAAATATTAATGCAATCACGAAAAGATTGATTGCTCACTGGAACCCCAAAACTGGCTTGATTGCTTGCTGGTGTTGCGTTCAGTTTGGAGAGTGTCAGACATATTCAGCCATGTTGTACACATGTTGGATGAAATGGACGTTTTTTTCTTTCCTGCAGATTCAGATGGAGTCTCTGTTCTACAGAGCCGTCCTTCATGTTATTCTGAGGGACCACTACAGCTCCCATAAAAGGTAAAACACAAGGACTTCAGGCAGTTTGCTGCATCATTGGTTACACAAACTAATGCATGTGTGAGAATGACGCCGAGCCGGACAGGCCGCTCGTTTTCGCTGCGGTCCAAAGGTTTTGTTTTTTTATTATTCTGAACCAGAAAAAAGGGGGAAAAGATTTTCGTTTCTGGTTTGTTTTGGTTCCAAATGAACCAAGACTTGCAAACCAAGTCCACATGGAACGTGTTGTAGAGCAGGATTTGGTCAGATGCTGTAAAGCTGAAGCTATAGTGGTATCTAATGTAAGATTAGGATTATGCTGCTTTGATTTAGATGCAAACATCCAGCAAATTTGCATGTTCATAATTGTGCCAAAACCTGCCTGAGGGGAACATAAATGTGCCAAATTTCACAGAAGCCCATCTGATAGCTGTTTACTGCTTGTATTCATGTGAAACCACGACTAGATGCTTCACTCTATCATGGCCTAAAACAAGGAATAGAAAATCTCCAGGTAGCCTACCCAGCAGCTTTGAGCTCAGTTAGCGTGGATCATCAATCATTCTCATTCATGTTGTGACAGTATAATCATTCCTGTATTTTCTCACAAATCAAGCTTTTTTTTTTTTTAGACTTTACAGCCGTCCTGAACTCAGGATCTCCTTCATTCTCCCATTTTGGATCATGTTTATTTAGGACTTTACACTTTTTAAAACCAACAATAAATGATTCACACATGTAAAATCTCCTGAAATTGACAAGCTAAGGCAGGGGGTTAGTCAGGGATTGCTTTGGAAAAATGAATAACGCCGACTTTAATCTGATAAAGATTTTAATTTTGATCCGTTCTTGCTGTGCTGCTCTTCACTGACTGATTTCACCTGCTTGACTGAGCAGACCAGTGGAGGGAGATGCAGCAGACCTCAGATCAGCTTTTATTAATTAAACTCCAGACATCAGTTTTCTCCGAACACACAGCCTTTTCATCATGACTGAGTCCTTCAGAAGTATTTGTTAAGGTGTGATTTAAAAAGAATTGGGCGCAGTGGGAGACAGACAGTGCGGCAGGTTGTTGAGGTCACCGTGCAGACGCTGAAAGATAAAAATGTGTTTGATCCGCAGTGAAAAGCGAGTTGGGAACGTTTATTCCAAGGCAAAGTCATTTGTGGACTACGTTCGCAGAGCTCTGCGCCGGCTGGAACTGGATGAATCGAAGGTCAGGAGCAGAACATTGCTGTCATCTTCCAACACCTTCAAGAAACTGTTGAAAAGTTTGGAGGAAGCATTGACTTGATGGACTGTCATACATCCTTAAACATTCTCACCACCAAATCTAAGTCCGATCTTTATTTAGAAACTCCTAATAGAAGTTAAGTAAACTATTATGTTGTCGTCTGGTTGCCACGGGTAACCATGGGATGGGATGACGTGCTTCTGTCCGTGTTATGTTTCTTTCAACTTTTAAAAATCATAAAATATTTTCAGACTTACTCCAACTCTCATATTTTACTCATTGTTCTCATCTCGACTCCCGCGACACCTCCCTCTGCCTCTCCAGCTCTCTGACAGCAACATCCAGGACTACCACAACACATACAGTGCGCGTATGGATGAGATGCACGCGTTCAACATGGTAAGACCCTTAATTCATCTCAGTGGAAGTGTTTCCAGCCTGCGTGGAGTCTTTGTTTGTATCCTCATACCCAGCAACCTGTTAAAGTTTTGTGTCAAACCTTTTCATCCCTGTAAGATGCTAATGTGTTACAGACCACTGAGTGAGATTATTGTAGTCTGTGGGGAAATAATGTGAGAATAATCATGCAGAGCAGGAAGAAAACCAGCCTCTGGTTTCCTCTGAAGTCATTAATTATGCTGTCAGCTGGGGAAGAAACTTTGTTTTTGACAAAAAGCAGTAAAATGGTCTTTTGGCGACTGCCCACAAGCTACTGGGTGGACACGAGTCATGAGTTAGAGGTATCAGAACAGGACGTAGTCTGAAAGATGATTTATTAGAGCAGTTTGCAACGGGAAGATGGACTCTTTGACATCAAATACAAACTCATTTTGATAGAAAATTCACTTTTTTCTTCCTTTTGTTTTCTGTGTAGTTGAAGGTGAGCCTTGCCCCCTGTATCGAAGGTCTGATTCTCCTCGATCGCCTCTGTTACCTGAAAGAACAGGTAAAATCCCAGCAGTAAGATGGCTGTCGTCATGGTATCAAGTCATAGTTACAAAGCTGCGTGAAAGTTTTGGGAATTCTAGATGAAAATATGTTACGTGTACTTCAGTGAGCAGAAGATAAAATGATTTTTCAGTAAATGGAGGAATTTTCTTTCCTTTTGTTAACTTGTTCATAACTAGTCATTTTAGATATTATGACTCTTCAAACTTCTACAACAGAGGTCTGCGATGATAATCATTATATAGAGCCACAAAACCTGTATGACTCTTATAAATAACTTAAAATAAACAAAACTGTTAACTTTTTATTGCATTTTATGTCATGAAAGAAGAAAATGCCAAACATGATCCACTTCTTTAAGTATGTTTGGGCAGCACAGATTTCCACAGAAGTTCTGAAATCAATTCTTTTTTTTACAATATTGTTTTTTGTTCATTTCTCCCCAGAAATCAACCGTACGTTTTGGTATTGTTTGCAATTAATGTAAATGAATCTGTCCATGGGGAATTACACTCCATTTCCTTCTAGAGCCAGAGGAGAAGGGCCGAAGAGCCTTGGGACTCCTGCTCTAAGATGTTGCAAAGTAATGCTAATTGAAAGAAGAGAAGTCTAGAGGATAGCAAAGCATTTTCAGGTAGCCATTTTGTCAGACTGGAATGTAATTAGAAAGGGGCATTTAACGGGGGCGAAGGTCAAGAAAACATCCTGAGAGAACAGCTTATCGGATTACATGTGAGACAAATCAAAACCCTGATTTTAACCCATTGTTTATGCAGCAGTGGATTGGATTCTTGCCAGAGGTAGAATTCCTACGCACTGGTGCCCAAACTTTTGTTTTGAAAGAAGGAAGAGATCGTAAAAAAAATTTTTTTGAATTTTTTTCCCCCTAAACTGTGATTATCTATCCTTCTCATGGAAATTTTGACAGTGGATGGGGGTGCCCAAACTTCTGTATACCACTGTAATACGATGTGACACAGCTCACAAGCAAATATGCACAAGCCGTGGATGCGCTGCAGTCACGTCGTCGGACATAAGCTCTAAATGTTTGAGCGTCTTTTTCTGAGCTTACGCCAACGTGATTGGAATGAAAACACAAAATAAACAGTTAAAAAAATCCAAAAAACAAAGAAAAAAAGCTATTCCAAATATTTAACGACCCCCCTCATTGTCTGCTTCCTGTATCTGAGCTGGACTCATCGCTACGATTGGTCCTTACAGCTCGTCGATTGAGATTCAAACTTTGCATGCCAGATGATGAAAGCGCACACACAGCGGAAATGTCAGCGGAAATCTGGACCACTGACACTAATATAGGTGTTGGCTTAATTGAATCCAGCCTGCAGTTTACGGTCATGAGGTTGCTTCGAGTCACCGGGATGAGATACGTGCGATGGGAGAGCTTTGAACTTATGATTACATGTGATTGTGTGTCAGACGGACTTCCTTATTAAGGTCCTGTAATCAAACTACGTAACATCAACAGCACCGGCCGGCTCCCTGGAGGAGGAGTAAAAAGGAGGTGATGGATGTATGTTTATGTGATCCATGTGATGATAAGAGTGCTGAAGCACGTTCAGCCTTAATCATATGAACACACAGAAAACCTTGATGCACATCAACAGGAATCCAGGAGATGTGAGATTTTTATAACCTGGTGTTTTTTTTTGTTTTTTGTTTTTTATCGTTGTGTTTTTGTGTACTTCAGGAGGACGTGTCGTTCTCTGCACTGGTGCAACTTTTTGACCCCCTGCTGTCGCCCAGATGTTACGCAATCGTCGGACTGAAGAGTCACGGAAGCTGAAGAACTTAAGCATAAGATAATCCGACGCATGGCTAATAGATATTAGCTGTGTTATGTTGCATCCTCACCTTGTTTTTATCTGATGTATGATTTCTACGTTCTTCCTCTCTCTGTTTCAATAAGCACATTTTGTTTTATGTACTTTACTGTTTCCGATGGAAAACTTTTCCTGCTTTCGGTCATTGAGAGCAGCTCAATACACCTGGAAAAACTGTGTGGCCTGATTGAATTATATCTATTGCAGCCTTTTGACTTTGTGTTTGAGAGACTCTAAAGAAAACACTTGTTTTTAAGGACCCTTCAGGGAACCCGAGGCATTGTGGGATTTAGGAAGACTTGGATCCCCCTCGGCACGTCTGGAAAGCCCATTTCAAGTCTCTTAAACCAAAGGAAGTGGGGAAAGAGACTAACAAGGCTAGAGGCACCCTTTTCTAGCCTTTACTTTTTTGTTTTATTATTTTTAACCCAATAAAAGTTGCTATGCTCACAAGTTTACGTGGAGATGTTGAGGATGTGTGCTTCCCACCAGACTAGAAATTATGTTCTGATTCAGAAAACGAGTGCACATAATTCAGCTTTTAAGAAAATGGTAGATAAGAGAGTGGCATAATGAGAGGCTGGAACAGCGCCTGTGGCTCAGACAAGAACCGAAACCACACATTGTCCCCGATATGTCAATCTGTGTGTATAGAGGAGGAAAAAAGCTGCTTTCACAGTAAAATATATATCAGAGAAAATGCTGGATTACTGTTTGTGTGAAGAGGTTAATAAGAAACACATTAGTGGAGCCTTAAGCTAGTTTAGAAGGAGTTACACAAGAAAGGGCCGTTTAGTTAGGTTGAGGAAAAAGCTGAGACAGAAAAGTAAGTAAGGTTTATTTATCGAGCCCAAATAAAAAAAGCCTTGAGATGCTTTTTAAAGGAATCAAAACAATCAGTAGAATGAGGAAACAAGAGAAGTTTTAAATTAGGTGTAGAACAGTTAACGGTCTCTGATTACATGAGCTGAGTTTTAATAGCATTAACTATTACTAAATATATTTATAGGGGCAGTGGGAATCATGCTGGGATTTCGTTATTAGATGTTTCATTTGCCTTTAATATCATTCAACCTCGTCTGCTAGCTGAGAAATTACTCTAATATTAGTCTTGATCTGAATTAAGTTGATTTTAACATCATGCACTGGTACCCGCAGGGGTGTGTGCTGTTCCTTCTGTCACACACCAATGAGTACCATAGCCGTCATGATAACAGGTACATTATGAAGTGGTTGATGATTTTGTTTCCTGGTGTGAGAATGCCTTCTTTCATCTTAGCATCACAAAAACTGAGGACATGTCTATTGATCTCCATCGTCTTCGCCTGTCCTCCTGCACGGTGTTATCAAAAGACAGGACGTGTAAATGGTATCATCACATAAATAGCTGGACATACTGATAGGTAACCAACTTAAGTTCGACCTGAAAGCTACTTCTGTGTGTAAGAGATGCTAACAATGACCATTTGTACTCAGGAAACTGAGCAAATTTCAGGAGGATGAGAAACTAGTGACCTTGTTTTACCAAGCTTTTCTTGAGTCGGTTTTTATTTTCTCCATCATCTGCTGGTGTGTAAACCTTGATATAAGAGAAAAAAATGCAATGTTTAGAATTGTGAATGTAGTCGGTAAGACAGTGGGTGTGAAGTTTAGTAGCCTTGCTGAATTTGATGAACAGACCCCGCTTACCTTCTGTATGCTGAATACATGCTGGGACCATCTGCCTTCCACTTCACTACCCAAAGGCTCTTTAACAAAGGTATAAAAACTCCTTAATCCCTCTTTTCATTCAATCAATCTTCTCAAACATCAGGAGGAGGTAGCCTTTTTTTATTTTAGTGACTGCTTATTTGATTTTTGTGTATTTAATCAGTTTTTAAAAAATCTATTTTCTAGCTTTTTAACTGTGGTAGAAGCTAATTGTGTGGTCTGTGTTGTATTTGCCATGTCACGTATTCCTGCCTCTTCTTTTTTCTTTTCTTTGCCATTTTAAGACAAATATTAAATTCATTCTCTTCTGATATATTGCAAGTGATCAGTAAGATTTTATATTAAAATCCAAAATGAACTTGTATCCAACGGAGACATAATGAAACTTGTCTTGTCTTCTCTCTTATTTTCCCTTAAAGCTGCACTGCTGAGCTTCGGCAGATAGTTCGCACTTTGGAACCCCCTAACGAAGGCTAATTCGGCATCTGCCTTGCATCCTGTCTCTTCTCTGAGCTCTCTCCAGCCAGATGTTGACTCTTGTTTTGTCTTGTTTCTCTCTTTCTTTTCCTCTGATAAATATTCTCTCGCATTTCTTTGCTGAATCAGCCATACGTTCCAATGGCTAGTGTTATTATATCCTGTTGCTAGCGTGTGATGTAAAGCAAAATGCAGCAGTCATGTGATGCTTGGGGGAAAAAAAGTTGTGAAGTGCAGTTTCTCAGCCCCAGGATGCTGCAGGGTAATGACCAATATCAGTGTACCATCAAAATGAGTCAGAAGATCTGAGAATATAAATAAGAGGAAATAAAGTGATTAATCATCCTCAATTCAGACTTTGATGCCAGCCCTCTTCAAGGAGTTTTCAGATGAGCTGTTGGAATGATATGTGAAAGACATAAACTGGACAAACACAACACCCAAATTTGGCAAAACCATGTCCTGAGTTGTGCCATAAACCCTTTCAGGGGCAACAATTAGACATTCTGTCTTATCTGAGTTTAACTTGAGGTAATTATCAGCGGACCCCCATGCTTGACATCTGTCTAAGACAGTTTATAAAGTTGTAAAACTCAAGAGTCCAAAATAGTAGTCCAACTGAACAACACCAGCATAAATTTGATATGAGATATAGATTAATTAGCTTATATTTGTCCCAGAGGGAGAATATATGGCAAGAACAGAGCGCCGAGGGATTCCACATAATAAGTCTCTGACATAACCTGGTTTAACAGTTTAATGAGTCAATTGTTAAAATAACGTAGAAAAAAGTAACACACAAATGATAGAGCTCAGTATTATAGTTTAAAAGTCATCCCTCTTGATGATGTGGGGGTTAATTCGTGCACATTGCATGTGTAAATTGCACTTGGTATATGCAGGTTTCGGAGCAATGCTGCTCCAGATGTTGTTTTCAAGAGAAGTCTTGCTGAATCACATCCGAATAACGCTGCTCTGTAGTGTGAGTCTGAACCGGGTGAAGAGGAGTTTTACTTCAGTGATGATCAGCAACTGTTGATGTGAACGCTTTATGTATTTTAGGACCAATCATTTATCAAAATAATGGAGTTCTTAGATTAAACTAAAGGAACAGGATGTGCTGTTGTTATTTCCCACTGTGTGCATCACTGGCACAAAGCATCTCTTCCCATCACCTCCTCCACTGCTTCTAGTATTTGTCTCTGTAGCTGCAGCATCCTGCACATCTGCAGGCCATTCATAAAGTAGCCCTGTCAACATTGCCACGGCAAAACCGTGTCCCAGAGCTTTATTTTTATCCCGGTAAAGACAAATGACGAGCCTCTCGGCCACGTCTGGGCCATGTTTGGATCCAGCAGCTTGTTTTGGTCCGACAGCCAGCTGTTGTGGCCTGACTGACACGAAATACAAGCAAATCAAAGACGGCAATGAGGCTTGTTTGGGATTTAAACACTGCCCGGTTTTGCTGTGGCTGAATGAGTCATGTCCTCTCAACCTGCCTTGTCCTTGATGCCTGCACGCATGTTTGCTCACATGTATGTATCTATAAACACTCATCCTGGGACAGTCTCTTTCATGTGTGCACGAAGAAGGCAGGAAAAAATGACACAACTGAAGGCCACATGTGTGAAGCACCATCAAGAGGCCGGTAGGTAAACCCCAATTTCCTGACTTTGCACTTGGAGGACAGGAAGAGGGAGTCCAGGATGTGGTGAATGCTCAGAGACACGAATAGTCAGTATTAAGCAGACATTCCCACCTCCGATGACTTTTCAATGCAAGGTAGGAATGAAAGGAAGTGGAGGGGAAGTAAAGGGAGTGTGTCAACACTTCTTGTAGCTTTGATCACAAGTTCTCACGGTGGTGTTTGAATACAAGCTCCTGCCATTCTCTCTTCGCCAAAAAATCCTTTAGAGGCCTCGTTTTTACACTTAAAACTTTGTCTGACTTTGTACTTAATTGTGAATATTTCAGTCTTAGATGGCTTTCAGGATCTTGTGAGAGGGGAAATCAAACCTTCGTCCAAGAACTAAAGCAATTAGAGGATACACTTAAAAAGGGACGTGGCTGGCTTTATCAGCCATAAACACAACTTAAAAATGAGGAAAAGGAGTGGGTACTTAAAGGAATCATTTGTAAAATGTCAGGAAATGATGGAGAGCTGCTTTTAATGGTCTCTGCTCTCGACCTCATTTCCTCCATGCTCGTCATGTCGTCTCGTTTTAGATGTTCGAACTGAAAGTGGGACTTTTCAGAGGGACGGTAGGACAGACAGAGAAAGAGCCACTTGGGCTGCCATCTTCCTGCCCTCAGACGCATGAGAAGGCAGCCAGCTTATTCTACAGTAAAATAATTGTTTTCCTGTCAAGTCTCTGCAGATTTATTCCCTGAAGAGACACATGGACAAGATGAATTTTGCACCTGTCACAGATGCATCCGTGGAAGTGTAAACAGGCATGTCAGACTGTGTAAATGTTGGACTCTGAGCCTCAGACGGTGTCACAGACAGGAACTGTTTGGCTGAGGATTGACCCCTGCTGCTTTAAATGGGGGAACACAAACTTTGCATATTTTCAACTGCAATTGTTGTCCCTCTGATAATCTTTCCATCGGACCTGCCCTTTCTCTTGGAATGTACGAGTTGAAAAGTTGAAACTTTGTTTTGTCAATTTTACTGACATGTTTCAGAAAGTAATGTTCTTTATTTGGCATCTTGTTTAGAGAACACAAAGAATTCATCTGTAAAACACATTTTCTGTTGTGGCAGCCACAACATGTTGGTACAAACTGTTTAATGGATGTGACAGAAGGAAACTGAAGTGGAACGCTTGCTCTGATGAAGGCCACCGGGCTGAAAACACTCGCATGCTTTTCTCCACAAGGCCGGACTAAAATTTTGACATACAAATGAGTCCGTCTTGTCCTGATGTTGTGCACGAGTAAGATTGAAAATGGATGTTTGTATTTTTTTTCATGCATTTTTCATTTATTGTCTCCATATTAATCTGAGCTGAGTTTAAACATTGCAAAAGTCATTAACTTCTTCCTCTTAAATCAACTCCAAACCCAAACAATCATCCTGCTCCAGCTCAATTAAGCCAAAAGTCAGATTTCTGATTTAGGAGGCGGCACCCATGCGGATGCTCCACAAACAAGGGTGGATTCTGATTTTAGATCGCTGCACTTCACTGTTAATATTAATAGCATCCATTTCTGTGAGGGCACAACCCGGGCCAGCTCCTTCCAGCTGTGATTGTCTGTTTCCTGTGTGATGTTTATCTGCAGGGGTGAAGAGGCGGTGGTTCCGGAGTGAACAGCATGTGGAAATTACCATCGCTTGCTTTGTACGGCTGGAGGTGGAGAGAGCCTGTTAATAACGAAACTGGTGCTGAAGACTGTCCTGTTTTGTTTCAGGCTTAAGGCACGTTGCTGATTTTACATTTAGCTGGCAGGAATAAGACATAACATACTTTTAAATGACTTTAATAACTGACAGATCATGAAAGATAAACATGGAAAAGATCCCCCAACTACAGGAAACACAAGCCATGCAGATATTTCATTTGTTTGTCTCATTACGCTGCCTTTTGCAGATGTTTTGAATCAGTTTGTGCCACTTCCTGATTATTCTTCCATCTTTTTTTTGTGCTTCTTGTGGTATTTTGTTGTTTTGTAAATCTATTCTGACACCTCATGGTACGTCTTTACGTTTTAAAAGCAATCTTTTGTCTTATTTTAGCTATCATGACCCACATATTGTTAATTCTTCGATGTCATTTTGCATCTGAAAATTGTTTCTGTCACAATTTTGATTGTTTTGTTTTTAGTTTTTCCCATTCATGCTTCATTTTGGGGATTGTGCAAACTTTTGTAGACATTGTGTCACCTTGTGATATTTTTGCAACTTTTTTACTGTTGCTTTGTGTCTTTTGTTGGATCTTTTATGTCTAACTGTCCATTTTGTGTCAATTTGCATTTCTTTACTGTTCATTATTTTATGTTTATAATTATTTTGTCTTATATTTGGGTTATTGTTATTTTTGTGCTCTCTCTGTGGCCCCATCTTCTTTTTTTTCCCCACCCTATTCAAATTAAATGTTACATCATTTTAAGACTGTTTTGTGTTTATTTTTCACCAAGCAAATTTTTCACATTTTAATCCCTCTGCATCTCTTTGTTGGAATGGTTTGTTGTCATTTTACTCTTCATTGATGCATCCTCTGCATCCCATTTCAATAGTTTTTGTTATTTCTCTGGGATATATATTAAATGTCAGGAATAAGACCAGGGGCCCCTGATTCCAAGGGTCCCTGGGCCTGTGCCTGGCAAGCTAATAGACTTCCCATGGTCTTTAGAGGTGCTGATAACCTTTTTTCTTTCTTTCTTTTTGTTTTTCCTAGTTGGACAAAGTTTAGTCTTCATGCTGAACAAAATGGCTGCTAATATTTAAAAAGCATGTATGTTTTCATGCTGAAGATATCATTGGGGGAAAAAAGAAGTGGGACCCGAGTCAAATATGTGAGCAGCTTTGTTCATGAGCAAAACAAAATGTGTTTTAAATGAAAGATCCCATTTGTTTTAAATTAGAGACTTTATTAATGATTCCCGCTTCCTGAAAAAACATGAACAAAATGGAAAATTTAAAAAGACAAGTTATTATATCTGACAAACATTTAGACTTTCAGAAATAAGAATGAAGATTCCTCTCCGCCCACCGTGACAAAGACCCTCAATGACCCATTAGAGATGCAAGAAATGTAAAATTGGTGTTTTTCTTTGAGGTTGTTGCCTGTTTAGAAGTAAAAAGTGAGCTATACGTTTATTAGACATCTCCATGATGAGGACATAGGACGTAATCAGTCAAATAGAGTAAACACTTTTTTCCTGTTATGTGTTTGTCTGGCCCTGAGCCTGTTTATACTCTCCACAGGAATCTTTTTTCCTGATTTCTCTTCGCTAATCCCTTAATCACTCAAGCAGGCTGCTGCCAGACACATCCACCTTGTCTCCATGGGCAAGACCAAAGGGACAGTTTCATCTCTGAGTGTAGATTCTCTGACTACATGCTGTATAGTCTTGAGCTGTCGTTCTCCAATAACCAACAACAACAGAGACCATGGTTTTAGGTTATTTTACAGATTAAGTGTTGAAAGGAAGGAAAAACCAACACAGCGATTGTAATTTGTTCCCTCCAGACGCTGACGAATGCTGCAGAAGAAGAAGCACCACGGGCACCAAACCACAGCAGGCTTCCCTTCTGAATTATCCAACAGGTTCCACGAGGTCGAGGTCAAGTTCTGTTCTGAATCAGGGTCAGTGTTACAAATGACTCTCTGTCCTAGGGCTGCAATACTTTGTCACTGTCTCAGCCATTGGAAGCCAATGCTCTTATGCTCCATACATCCTTCTTCAACCATCTGTTTTCCTTTCTCCGCGGTTCTGCAGTGCGTTTATCCTCTTGGAGCTCCAACTGTGGAACAGGCTTTGGTCCAGCTGGTAGTCAGCGGGACCAGGCTGCACATTTCCAAACCGGTGCCCATACGCATAGCTCGCCATAGGGTGAAGTGCAGCAGTTCATCGATCACACCCGCTATTCCTGCTCTGTTTAGCCTGTCCACAGATGCAGCAGGGGGTTTGTGAAGGGAAATTAATCAATATTTTTAATTTAGGGTTAGAATGAGTTAATGTGAGACCTTCAGCGGGATGCATCCTCATCTCATGCTTCTCAACATTTAATTTAAATTGATTATCAAGGAAAGCAGTGCCTGTGGCTTCCAACTGTCTGCATTTGTATGTATAAGGGTCTGCTTTGTACCTCAGAGGATTTATTGCTGAATATATCTGTTGTCTCATGAATTTATTGCAGCAATGGGATGTTTTCTAAACATATCAGAAGATGCTTGTGGCCAAATAAGGGACATTATTGCTATATTACATTACAGTATTTAACATCAATGAGGATTCAATTGCTGTGGTACAGAAACTATTTTCTAAACTTGTTGCAGCAACTGTGATAAAAGCTATGATATTGCATGAACACACAGAGATGCAAAGCTAGTGGATAAAAATAAAAAATTACCAGTGATGTGGCATAAAGATAATGATTATACTGAGAAATAAAATTACTAAAAATGTGCATAATAACCACTGAGAGACACAGAGTTGGTTTAAAGACTCCACTACGGAACTATAAATGACAAAAAAGACATTAAATGGCCAGCAAATTATGCAAAGCTACCACAAAGAGATGAATATGAAAACAAATACACACAAAAATGCTAGAGCTGATAAAGAGGAGGGAGCCACAAATAGCCCAGAGAAGCACTTAATAAGAGTTACTAAATGACCACAAGGCAAAAAATGAGCTCAAGACAGAGAGCTGTCAAACCATTTACTGGAAAGAGATACGTGAGCTAATAAATGCAATATGGCTGCAAAGAAGTACAAAAGGAAAGACACACCAAATTGCTATACAGAAGGTGTGTGTGTGGGGGTGGGGGGGTGGTAGACAAAATTGCTGACACCAAAAATGACCGGAGACACAAAAGAACACCAAGTAGATGAACCTGCAAAACTGCTAAATAAACACAAGTCACACACAACTCAGAAATGTATTCTATTATCTATACAAATTTCAATTAATTAACATACAGTTAAAATGAAACGTTGCCATGGCAACTGTCTATAGCTATTATTTTATGCCAGATATTCATTTCGTTCCTGATTCACAGCCTCCTGACTCCAGCATCAGTAATGCATAAAACCTCAGCTCTTCAGACACTATCTCCCCCTCTTTTTTTTTCCAGAGCAAAGCCTTAGTGCGCATGCTCAGTCGAGCTGAAAACCCACATGCGTCTTCCCCTCTACAGTCTCTCCAGTGCCACAGCAGAGCGATGCGCACATTGAGGGCACCGCGGCACAGATATGCGCAGAGCTCCGAGCCAGACCCGGCGATAGCTTCGCCTCCGCTCCAACAGCCCCGACCGGTGTCTCTCCCTGCGATGGGTTAGAGGGGACATGGCAAACTTTGACACACTTTGCATGACACGGGCAATGCCCTGCGTTGACTGGAGGGCTGTGCTGCCGAGCGGCTGAATTTAGAGCACAATTTAACAGAGACTTCAGAGAGAGAGAGAGAGGGGGAGATAAGAGGAGGGGGACGCGAATCCAGTCTATTTCTATCCCGGTTTCTTCTCCCACTTCGGCTTTGAGAGATGATCACGGAGCTGGTGTGCACCGCCGTGGCTGTGGGTCTCTATCTGAACACGCTGGACGCAGATTTCTGCTACGATGACAGGTAGGTTTGTCCCCGCAGAGCGCAGCAGCGCCGCTGCCAACAACATCCCCGTCCGCTCCTCCACTTGTCATCCCCGCTGGTTAACCCGGCACGGAAACGGGGGGGTGGGGGGCTCACAGCGCCTGCCCTTTTGCTTACATGTGCTTTTGTCCGTTTACTGTAATAAATCACTCCTTGTTTGTCGGCTTCCGATTGAGGCACAAAGACAAGGAGAAGGGATGGGAGTGTACTGAAACATGAACGCTAATTAAAGTAATATTACTGAATTAGGTGAACCTGCAGTGGTGTTCTTTTTTTTTTAAAGAACTTGTTTTCCTTTTTTTCTTTTCCTTTGTCATTTTAATTCTTAGCTCTGTAGATTTCCCTTTATAGTCAGACCATTTCATTGTTTAAAGTGCATGATATTTCCAACATGGGGGTCAGTTCCAGCTTAAGAGGTGAAGTTCAACACGTGAACTGTGAGAAGCATGGGTTCCGTCGCCTGCTGCGCATGAAGCGCCTCTGGTTCTCTTTGTGTTGATGAAGCATTTGTGTTTGTTTTAACAATGGCCATCACTCGGGAATAAATCTAATTTAAAACCGGAGTAATTTTTTATTTTTTTTTGCAAACTGCTGCAAAAACACGTCAACATTGTCTGATTTTGAAGGGCCAATTACATTAAGGGCAATGTGGAGGGAAAGGAAAGTGAACAAAACAGGACTTGAATCATTGTCAAGATACTTCTGTTTGCTTCTTCTAAACATGGCGATCACTAATCTGATCACTATTTGCTTTATTTTTGATGCAGTTATTTTAGAAAATAATGACAAATCCACCTTCAGATGCTTTTTTGGACTCATAAACAGCCCAAATGTGTTTAGTTTACTATGTTATAATGTAGAAAAAACCTTTCTAATCCCTTAGAATACTTCATTGCTTTAAGATGATCCATTATAATTAGATTTTTTCACATTCTGTAGATAATTTTTTGTTATACGAATGCATTTTTTCTTCTTAAGATCACTCAAAAAGAGAACATCTTTAATTTAAAAAAAAATACTGAAAGTAGAGTTATGTGTAATTAAAGGCAGGGAAGGTTGAGAACCAGTCTAAACGTCCAACTGTGATTAGATAAGATGACAATCTATGAACAGGAAAAACTTTGGTGAATTTCAGAGAGTAAATACACAAGACTTGCATCTGTTCTTGGGAGAATAACCATCGTTCATGCACATCTCCAGTAGAGTTGCATCACAGCTGGTCTTGATTTTAAAAGAGCATCAGGGCAGCTAGTTCTTCATCGACTTGGAAGACTGAAGATGGGGATAAAGGGGGTTTTGGTTGTCAAAACTGAAATAAACTTGTCCTCCGCTATCTAGCATTAAAATGTGGGTTGAAAGTACTAATACACAAGGTATGTGATTGATTTTTCTGTGGATTAGATGCATGAACAGACGGTGAACAGGTTGCCTCCCTTTATTCATACAAGGCTCAGTCATAGGAAGCTGTCTGGTTAGCATCTCTAGACACCCCTTAAAGGTCAAATATTCCCCAGCTTTACTTTTATGCACCCTCTGTGACCCCGCTGAAAGTGTGTGTGGAGGCAAAGAGGTAGGAGGTGGAATAACGGTAGAAGAGAGCTCCCTTCGCCGTCTTCGGTTACATCACACCTCAGCGAATATCCCCGTTAAAACGCCCAGAGGTTATGCATCCATCAGCTACGTCTGCAAGACTCTGTGAGGTTGTCAGAAAGCTGGTGGGTGACAGATTACCTGGGGTGCTGCTCTGCCCCCGCCTCTCCACACACTCTCCATCCCCTCAGAGAAAGTTCAGAATCCGCCAACAGTGTGTATCTATCAAAGTCACCATGGTAATTTACACTCTGGGGGACAGACACTGGTGTTTTGGTTCAGTGCTCTTGGACGGAGGAGGCTGAATACCAATCAGAGGTCTGACCTTCCAGAGTCGTTCATCAAACAACGTCCCCTCTTGAGGTCAAGAGTTGCGCGCTCTCTGTCTCTTCCCTCAGGGATTTTAGGAGAGTTATGAGCTAAAGGTTAGGGCAAGGGACAGATTGAAGTGGAAGAGAGTTCAACCAATCATTCCACTCTAGAGTTGTCCAAAACCGACTGACTCGCTTTTAGACCCACTTGTTTTTCTACATTTGTCCCTTGCCAAGAGTTTAAATGATCTTATCTGACCTTTCACTCTATAATCAAATCCTTGTTACATGTCACATGCGGTTCTCAGTGTCGTAGACAGGATGGAGAAGCAGATAAATCCTTATCCAGGCACTTGAAGTTGTGGGGATGTTCTGGCTGGTCTCTGCTTATTCAATCATGTCAAGTGTTTTTCCTGGGCATTGCTCTGGGCCTGGCCAAGCGCTCTTTTGGCCAACCGTTATCCCAATGAAAAGCCTCTGCGTGTGAAACGACCAAGTTTTTACGGGAGCTGGGAGAGGACTTGGGCCAGGCCGTTTTTGATCTGAGGAAAGAAATGAAGACATGGTCTGCTGGTTTACAGTCAAGCTTTTCGTGTGTTTAGCCAAATGTAGAAGCAGACCTTTTATTATAATTCGAGCGAGTCAGTCATCGCGCTGATGTTTTTGTTAGATTGTTTGCTTGAGAACTGCGGTCATATATTGGAAAATATATTTACTCTAGCCTTTGAATGCTCCTTTAAATACACATCAATAAGACTTTTGACAGGTTAACAATGGATTTTAGACGTATTTGTTTTTAAGCAATGCCAGACTTTTGACAAATGGACTCAGAGGGTGAATGTTTGTCCTTTTGAGGAAACCTAGAATACACAAAATGAAGCAGGAAAAAAAATAGGGTAAAGGAAGCAATACTGGTGAAATGAAATGCATCTTATAAATGGCTTTCCAGATTCAGAGTTGTGTCTTCAGAAACATCTGTGACCCCAGTAACGTCACAACCCACAGTCACAGCTCAACTCTGAATTAGATTACTGTTCCCAAGGGGAGTCTTGAGAAAACATCTTCCCTCTTTGCCTCAGAAGTGTATTTCATCTTTAGTTCTGGAGGAATTTTAAGGTTGAAATTTAATAACTGGGACCACAATGGTACCTTTTTATATTCACTGTAAATAATGTATTTAAACAATCAAACATGCCACACATACTACAAAAGGTGACAGGGTGATGACTTCAGGGAAGCAGCACTATGAAAGCCAATCATCTTAGAATGGGTTGGTTGCAGCGTCTGTTACATCTTTAGCTTGGTTTTTGAGGTTTACTGGGAAGTGCATCAAGATGAGAAGATGTTTAACAAGTGCCCTTTAATCATGTTCAAATCATAGTGTTTTAACAGGAGGTGATAATAGATTTCTCCTTTATGTGTGTTAATTGTGTGCACATTGCTTCACACCATGGGAGATCTACAAACATAACCAGCATTTCTGTGTGTTGTAGTAAAGAATACAATGAAATCCAAGAAAATGCTTTTTTGCTTCCCTTTTATTGTCATATATGTAAACAATCTTCTGTTGACCCATGCATAAATCTGTATAGCTACAATGAATGTAAGCTCAGTTAAGTCAAGGGCATTGTTTTGTAAGGAATGCACATATGCTTGTACCAACAGTTACTTGAGATAAGAGAAGCTGTAAATTCAATCAGCTTTAAGCAGGAGGACAGTTTTCATACTTCTTATGTTGTGTTTCTAGGCTTTAGAAAGTAATTCCATTACTTCACTAACAGCTTTTTTGCTCACCTGAGTTCCAGTCAAGATGTCTATACAACTCTAAAGCCACAAGACCCAATCTTTGCTTGTCAATAATTAGATTTGACATTATTATCTCTTTCAGAAGCGCATTCTACTGAAATGGCAAAATTTAAACAGTTTCCATTCGGTTTTGTCACTATAATCAGCTTTTGAGTCAGTATGTAGCTTAGAACAAAAAGCTGCTGGTGTGGCGCGGGTGGAGACTCAGAGCTAGGCATGTTGTAGACATGACTGGGTTGATTGACATGCCTAATTCTCTGTGACTGAAGATTGATTATCCCTGGTCAGCTATGGATTGCTGACTCATTTATTTAATACTTGATTACCACTTTGCTATCAGTCATTAATGGGGGAGTAGGCAACAATCATTGTAATTATGGTTTGTCCTTTGGTTAATTTGTTTGTTTTTCCTACGAGTCAAGGCGTTGTCAACCAAAATAATTTCCACTAATCTGTGTACTGCAGATTGTTTAGGCCATTTTTCCACAGTTAAACAAAATATAACGTAAATGAGGCACCTATCAGGTTTGCAAAACTCTGCATCACAACGTTCAGAAACATGACTGATGCTGCAAATAAGCTGTATTTGTTTTATAGTGTCGAGGTTTTAACCAGACATTTGAGGACCTTAGCATCCAGTTAGTTTTATGGTTGCAGCTTACAAACCAGAGTAGCAAGCTACCACAAGAATTAGCTGTTGACTTAATTCAAATATAGTTTGTAATTGGAAAAAAAAAGTCCAAGTTGAAAAAAACTATTCTTAGATTTTCAGGCTGTTAACAGAAAGGTAATGTCAGTGTAGCTAATCCCCTTTGTTGTTTTTAATACGGTCTAGATCACAAGACCTTTCAATTAACCTTTTCCATTAGTAAGCTAGCTAGCAAGTCTATAATGCCTAGACTTATCACTTATCACCGTAAAACAATTATTTGACACATTATTTTTGATTTCTTATCATTTTTATATGATCATAATGATTGGCACCCCCAGTGCTCACTAATCAGTTTCAGCTAACTGTAGTAAAATGTTGCCAGGAACACTGGTGCCTTTTGTGGAACAATTATACATATGCTCTAGTTGTATTGAGGCTGTTTGAATTACAGTATATGCTCAGAGCAGATAAATATTGAGACAATAAGTAGGCTAATGAAATGAAAGAGAAAAATGTCTCAGTAAATTGTGTGCGCCTTAATACGGCGGAGGTGAGAAACCATTGGTTTGTCAGGAGTTTTTACTCCAAGCATTATAGATTGCCTCAAGATAGAATTAAAATGAACCGTGTGGTGAGGATAACTGATGGTAAAAGTGTTTATGAATAGTAATTTGAGATGGTTTTTGAGGCAACAGGCTTTAAACCAGATTTGTGTACATGAAGGATTTTGTGTCTTTGGAGAAGAAGGAGGCAGACCTCGTGAAAAGTGTGGTTTGGTGGTGAAAAAGTCTTCTGTGGTGATGCGTCACCATCTTTGCGCTATCCCAGTGTGTTTAAGCATTAACATATGTTCTTACTCCCTGGGTATAAGAAGTGTTGCCATTGAAGTCTTGTTTTTGCCATCTGTGGGCCTCCTAAGATTCAGGGTAGATGACTCAGAGTATCACTGAAACAATAGGAAGGCGGGACTAAAGACTCTCATCTTGATTACTAGCAGATTCAGTCAACATAAAGCGCTCTGTGGTTGACTTTGCAGATATTGTGGCTTTGAAACTGCTTTCAAGACCCCAAATGAAGGCTTGAGGAACCACATATGTTGAATGGGTTGAATTAGATTTTCTTTACCTTGGTGCCCAGTTCAATGTTAAATGGCAGCAGTGCTGCTGAAGACTGGATGTTATGTTAAAACCCATCTTTATCTACTATAATGGGCTCCAGCTTCTCGTGGCAGGAAAAATGGTCTTCTGGCAAACAGAAGCCTTGCATGGCTTGTTCTTCATAATGAAGGGGTAATGAGGCATGTGCAAGTAAGTATTTTTTTTTTTATTGGAATCAGGAACATTTTATGGAAGGTACTATAATAAGCTGTATTCACTTTGTCTAAAAGGTCTGCCAACTTTAACGTTTTACATGTTAACTTTTAGAGTTTATTAAACTTTTGAAAGGCTTTCACAGAGTCTCCACACATTTGGTTTTTAAAGAAAACGATTTCCTTCTAGGAGGTCCACCATCATAAATGACTATAGCTGCCACTTGTCTCACCTGTTGTATTTGGGGATAAAAACACTAAAATTGGGGCTATACACAACTTCTTGGGTTGAGCTATAAAAATACTTGATTAGGGTTGTAGGTGGTTTTAAGTTTCTCTCTTTGATGCTTCTCATTTTCTACATGGCTGATAGATCTATCAGAGAGTTCACATGCACTTTTTTTGGAGTACTCAGTTGCAGTTATTCAGTTTTGAAACCCAACTTTAAGTCAAAACAGCTTGCACAAATTACCAGTGATGCCAATTTTACGAAGAAAACAGCCTTCTTGCTTCAGTCGAATCTATAATGATCTATAATCTACAACTTCTGTTAATGATAAATCTAGATCAGCTTCTATTTGAATAAGGGGTGGAGGAGGTGAGTTACTAAACTGTCATTTGAAAGATAGTCTTCTTTTTTCTTTCTCTCTTTGTCATTACATAAGGCTTATGATGTAAAGAAATCCAAAACTGCTTACTCTTTATCAGCGTTGACTCTTCAAGGTTTACAATGTAAAACTTTATGTTTTACATTCAAACCATTGCACACTTGGTTTTTTTTTTATTTTGTGCTCTGTTACAGAATATTCAATAAGTGCAGCTTAACATCTGAACCTAAATTGCATTTTTTTTCCCTTTCTCGATACTAAACAGAGTCATTTATTAATTCTGAGTATCAATTGATACCAAACCCAGTCTGATACTGGGTGATCAGTGACATAGTGAGAAATAGCATCTGTAATGTTCCTTTGGATGGATATGCTAATTAGCCATGTGCTAATGAGCTGATGTTAAACAACAAAGGTGGGAGCTCAGGTGTACACAGTCAACCCAATACTGTTCATTAAAAAAAAAGCCCTTTTAATTACACGCTAATAAACTAAATGCCTTTAGGTGTTAGAGTGTAAGGAACATAACTAATCAGTAATAAAAGTAATTGTTAGTTTCAGCCATAGTTTGACAGCTTTAATGATTTTCTTTCTCCTTTTAGAAGTCAGTTTAATAGGGTGTCATATACGAGTGTAATGCATAGTACCAGCCTTGCCTCGGTCCCGACACTCAGACATAGAAGCAATGGGTTTGTTTATTTTTAGGTTGTCCCTGCTTGTCCTCTTAGATCTCAGTGACACATGAGGCTGGTTGAGGTGGCTGTAACCTTTGGCTGGCCCTTGTGCTCCGCAGGCCGCAGTCGCCCCGCCAGCCTGCCAAAACACAGCCGCCAAACCTCAGTCATGACCCTCCCTGTATACTCACCATATGTGTGTCCTTAAACAGTCGTATCTACAGACAACAGGACTTAGAAAGTTTGCCAGCTCTGTGTAACATGCACATTCCAAAGCCATAGATTTGTGATGTAGATTTAAGATGAAATCAGACAAAGAGGTGAAAACAAAATTTTAATCTGGCCAACTGTATACTTGTTTATCTTGTTTTCTTCCTTTACTGAGACCCTTCATAATTGTGTTCAGCAGCATGGGCTTGAATTTCCACCACAGTGCACTAAAAGTGACCATGAAAGCAAGATGCTTTTTGTGGCATTGGATTACACTTAGAAGCCGGCATCCACTTTCTCCCTTTAAACTACAAGGTGGACTTTTAAAAACAACCTACAGCAGTTGTGGCGTAATACAAAACCAAACCCAAGCTGGGGATCACACGGATCGTGAGCAGTTACTCTTTCTGTCTTTTGTAATCGATAACCATCGAGTATCATCTTTCAGTGACTACAGTTTTTTTCTCTTTAGTCTAGAACAGCTGTCAGAACAGAAAGTCAAACATGCCACACTTGACAAAGCACTCATTTTTCACTACACAGCATCAAACCTGACTGTGAAAAAAGGAAGTTCTAACATTCAGCAGCCAGTTGCTCAGAAAGAAGTTTCTGGATGTAGGATTGTTTTTCATGTGCACCGACCACTGACAGGCTTCCCCTGGTGATGCTGAGGCTGTCAGTGGTTGGCAGTGTAAATGATCAGGTAGATGGATCAGACTCAGCCTTCAGCTTTGTGGTCAGTGTGATATTTGAGCTGTGTGTAGAGGTTTTTTGTTTTTGATTTTGTGGAAGACTTTGGTAGATGAGATGATGGTTGGGGGAGAACATCTGACAAAGTCGTGCTGATTTTCTTTTCCTTTTTTGCAGGAAAGTGTTTTTTCTTACATTGAAACAAATTATATAAGAAGACAAATAGCACATAATGTTTATTTTTTTATTATTTCCAGACAGAATCTAGCAGCTTCCACCTGCTTTGAGACTTTATGCAAAATGAATATAAACTGCAGTATGAGATCATTAGATCTTCCTTTTCAAACTTAATTCAGTATGAAGTGTGTTCTGCTTTTGGGAAGAATTTTAAACTTTCCACCTTTAAGAGTTCTGAATGTTAGTATCCTATTTTAGAGTTTGGTCACTCTTAAACAGATTACCCCAGCCCTACCCATCTTAAGTGTCTTCCACTTTTGGCCATCACTGCAAGAATCCCATATCCCTGGGGTAATTCAGGGCATTCAGATGTCCCTGTCGTCGGTCCAGTGCCACCTCCTTGTAGTGCAGTTTCTGTTATTTGTCTTCCCCCGTAGGTGCTCCTGATGCTTTTCTACTTTGTTTTCTTACTGAGGCTGTAGGATGTTTCCTGTTAAGTTTCTTTATGGGTGTAGCAGCTGGTTGTTTGGTGATTGTACAATTGTTGCTGTTCTTTTCTATCATCTATATCTTTGTCTCCTTTCTCTTGTCTTCTCACCCCCTTCTTTTGTCCCCCCTGTAAGGTCAAATATTAACTTGTAATTTAACTATAACCAAATTTAGAAATAAAGAATAATGCTTAAGAATCCAGTGGAGCCTTACATTCACGTTCTTTTATATCCATCAAGCTCCCCTTTGTCAGAGCAAATTTGTCTGCTTGCTATGATGCTGGACAGACAAGGTGGGTAAAAATAAATTAAGAAAAAGAATGCCAGACACCATAACAAGTGACTTTGCAACTTAATTTTGAAAATAGAGAATAATAAGATCAGCGGCAAGTGTACCAACCACTTCATATCATTATCCAAACAGAGCTTCACATAAAGATAAAAGCAAATACATGATGCTGACATTTAGGAGCTGGGCCTTTACTTAAATAAACAGTTTTTTTTATCTGCAAAGATTTGCAGACAACCATGTGGTCTCATGGGATCAACTTAATGTGGGTTGCAATTTTATGCAAAAAAGATTATCAAATGCTCTTCGATCTTCAGTGCTTCTAGATTTTTGATTAACGCCTCAGTTTATGGAAATGTAGTTCTTTTTATCTGTTTATCTGATTTGCGTCTTCATCAACTCACTCAACACATCAGCATGTTGGATGTGTCCTACAGGCTCAAGAATGTGTAAACTCCACACAGAAAGACAGCAGCAAAGATTCAAACCAATCTTGGTGGAAGGTAGCTGTGCAAAGTATTTAGCACACAGCCTACAACCTCTTTTGTTTTGAAATTGGGTACAAATAAAGCCCGCACACAAAGTTTAAGCATATTTAAAGCTGCTGTTATCGATAGCTTAAGCAGTAAATCCTCCCTCATAATTACCTCAAGCATTAAGCCAAGTTGTGAAACTGCTCCTGAAAATAGTGAGAATTGTTTTCAAACTGCTTGGTGAGGCAAATACCTCGAATATGACGGCAAAAAATCCTTATGCTATTGGAGCTGTGCTTAAACTCCCATTCATCTCAGCATGGGCTGCTGAGACTCTGCTGTGCCTTAATTATTATTCTGAGAGCCAAGTGCCTCACAAAACCAATAGATTCATTAGCTTGGCAACCTTGGCACTGAACCCGAGCTGAGCACCACGCAAACTCTCTCCATCTTCATGCATGGCTACCCCGGCTAGTAAAATATACTAATATGCATAAAGACTTCTGGGTCAGAACAGAGCCAGCTGCAGAATACACGGTGTGTGCACAAGGAGAAATCAGTTTGGGATTTTCACCTCATAAAAAATCTCAGAGTGGGGGGGGAGAGTGTGGGAGCCGGTGTGAGGGTTAGAGGTATTTAAGGCTCAGGAGGGATCATATGACAGCCCTGCTACCTTTACTCAGAGGTACGGTTATAGCTTTTGGTCTCGAGATGAAGCGACATTGAAATGATCACTCTGGAGGTTCATGTGTGTTACAGCTGTTTGCTGTCAGCGCATTTCTTAGGAAGTGTTCAGAGATTTTTCTGAAGCAGATCCTTCCTGAGATCAGCGTGAAAACGTATTGAAGGGGTTTTAGACAGGCTTTGTTATCCATCCACTCCCTGTTCACACTTGCTGGATTTAGAAGCAATATAGCAGGGCCGTATCGTTCCCATCCACTTGATGTACTCTGCCGATGGAGATAACTTTCCTCCGTTTCCTGTTTCCTCACGATAAGCCACTATAAGTAGAATACCAGACCAGATAATACAGATAGGGGATGTGTAGAGGTTCAGCTGTGTTGTTTAGCTGTACTAACATTGTGATACAATAGAAGGCTATTTGGAGGAGTGATGACACAAGTTGTAACCGGAAGAGAGATGGTGTGATAACTGAGGAAGGCACTTGCTATTGTGGTTTAAAATGAATCTTTATGCTATAGTTGGGTCGTGTTTTCCTGTTTCAACATATAGGCATGGTCTGTGGATCTAGTCAATTTTCCTGTTGTAAAGCCCCTAAAAGAACTATTCAATCATCAGCTCAGCAATCTCTCAGAGGATGTGGAACCCATAAATCTGTGCAGCCCGCCTCATGATGCAGGTTCTTTGAGTCTGCTGATATGGTAATTGCTCTTTAAGTAAACCTTGCAGCTTGGACTGCAGATAACTAATGTAATCTGCATTTGATAATAGTGTTTTTTTAGAAAAATCCATCACCATATTTTTCTTCCATTTGTGCAATTTTGATCAGTGGCTACAAGAAGGATGGTGGTGCTTTCACAATGAGCTGTGACAAAGCTATTATTGATTTCTGGGACATTTTGGAGGAAATGTACTTCACCACTCAGTCATCTTCCTCACATTTGCTCATTTAGTTTATTGTTATATTCTTTAGATCAAGTAGACTCTATCTGAATTGTAAACTGTTGTCCTTTAAATAAGGACAATGTCCATTTTTCTTAAACTCTGAGTTTGAACTGCATCAATACTCTGACATGCTGCCTCCTGCCTGAAAGATGGTGTTCAGTCATTCTGTCTTGCGTTAATGTGAGCTGAAGGAACATGCAAAGGAACAGTAATGTTGTTAAGTTAGAGCTCACCACAAAGTTGACCGTAAAGGCCTGTAAATACTCGTAAGATAAGCCAAAGTCTCCTCATGAAAGCTGTTAGGGTGTTGTTATGGGGACTGAAAATGAATCTGTTATATTTTTCTTTTTTCCCCCCATCTTAACCCTTTTAGCTAAACTAATGGATTAAAGTTGGAGTTGTGTTGATTCATTTAGTGGCAGTTTGAAAAGAACAGCTCATGGCTTAGCTGAGTTTGCTAACAGGGACCACCAAGTAGCATGTTCAGTCTGAAGTAACATAAACTGGAGAAAATCTGGGATCTTTGGGAAAATTGTGCCTGTACAATAAATCTAAAGTTTCATAATGAAATTTCAGATGTGTTTTTTTGCAGAATTGATCTCTTTCAGACAGAACCAGATTATTTTCCACCTGTTTTCACTCTTCATGTTAAGCTAAGCTAACTTGTTGTGCAATTTTTCTTTTGACCTAAGCTTCATCTCAGTCCTTTGTAGTGTTCAATTTCTTTCCATAATCTAATAATCCCAATCACTTGTAACCCAGTATTTCATACACATGCAGAGACATTGTTTTATGACATTTCTGCAAGTTTCTTCACTCCATCTCAGACAGGATTGTGGTATTTTTATGATCTTATACTGTGCGTTTTATGGTTTCATATTGGATTTCCCTTCTGTATTTAAGATAGTTTAGAATGAACACTTGATTTTGGTGATTTGTCAGCTGTTTTCATGACTTCTGTGATATAATTTGCATTACTAAAGGTGTTTCAGACATGGATAAAAATGGCTTTTTCCTAAAGTACTTTCAAACTACTTTAGACAGATTTGTCTAAGTTAAGGGTGAAATGGGTCGGGTTTACTTTTTTTGGGGACGACTTCATTGGTTCCATGTTATATTAAGGCAAATAGTTTTGTTGTACCAGCCATGTTTAACAGATCAGAGATCAGAATTTGAAAAGATCTCAGATAATTAGCACAGGTCCTTGAAAAGAAGACTGATTTAGCTTGGGTTGGCCCCTGTGGTACCCCTCTTTAGCTGCTGCTTCTTTTTAGCTAATGCTGGAATGCAACAACTGGTCACGGCAGAAGAAAGGAGGGCCTATTCTGGATTGGATACAGCTCTGTACGGTCTGTTAGTGTGGCTACTTGGCCATTACAAATGTTGCATATGAATCTGAAAGCTGTCGAAACAAAAAAAAAGTTTCACAGTCCCAATCTGTACAAACAATCAATGGAGTCAAATCCTTTGCATTCTCAAAATAGCTGCATTTTTTAAAGTTTGTGATCGGATTACAAACCAATTCTGGTGAGGCATTAAAGTAGTTTTTTTTTTTCCTCTTTCTAATCAGAGACAGAAAGCTTTTGAGGGGAAAGAGAATGCTTCTTTGTTTCTCCAGCTGCTCTCCTGGCAGCACTTGCAGCACTCAGACCATCCACTGGCTCCATAATTTGTCATCAACAATTAAACTTGTCCTTATTATTAACTCAGCAGCAGATTAAAAGTGAGCAAAAGGCTTTTTTTTTTGAAAGCCTGAGCAGAGTCTCTTCATCGCCACTTCTTAGCTTCTACCAAAAGTATTCCAACACAATTTAGTACTCAACAGTCTCACTGAAGAGGAACTTTTTCCTTGGCAAAGTAGTAGTCTCAGCTGGACATTGCTATGGTCTGCCATGCTGTTGACTCCTGATAATAGCATAGGTCTGCAACACTCTTGAGAGCCTATTGTCGATACTTGCATCCACCTGGTGCTCTGCATGTGAGAGGGTGGATTCTAGCATATGTGCATGCAAATTAAACAGCTGCAACTGAGCTGAGAACGTTGGCAGTCCTTTTTGAGCCATCACTTTACATGACCTATCAACGTGTATTCCCTGTAGATTTAAAGAGAAAAAAAATGTAATCTATTCCAAGCACTGTATTTGTCCCAATGTTTGAGAATCCCATTTTAATTCAAGTGTGTAAGGAGAGAGGGGGGTCCACAATGATGGGTTTAGGTGGTTGGAGGAGCACGTTTTTATAGGTCACTGTGACAACACTTGCAGCCACTTTGGAACTAGGCCAGTGGAATTGATTGCAGAAGTAGAAGGTAGAAATTAATTAAGGAGGTGGGACGAAAAGGAGAGATAAATCCTATCTGGAGCCAAAAGAAAGACACCACTGAGGTGAAACAGTTGCCTTTATTAGATCAGACCCTTTAAGCATGCCTGTGAATTTTAGTTTATGATTATTTTAAAAGTAAATGACTAAATATGTGTGGCATATTGTGGAGTAATTACATCCAAAAACTCTCCACATCGTTTGTTAGTTTATGTGTGAATAAAATAAAATAAATTGTGAATAAAAAATGTCTGCCTTGTTGCTCATTTGAGCACGACAGGAGACAAAGCAGCGAATGAACCCCAGGTGAAATGGTGTAAATTCCAGTGGAAGCAACAAGGTTTAATCTGTCTGGCATTTAAAATCATATCCCTCCAACCTGTACACAGCCATGATTTATTTATTGTTTCTCCAACCATTCTTAATCAAGCGTCACATTTATCACCGTGGACGCAGGCGACTTGTAATTACCCGTCTACAGTCAGACACTGTAATTAACTGTCAAGCCCGTGCTACATGGAAAATTGAGAACTGATTGGCTTCTCATTTGTTTTTTTGTAACATGCCGGAGGTTGTTCTGGCTGGATTTTACTGTCAGTGGGGATGGAAGGATGGAGGGTGCTAAAGTTGGCCACTGTTCACTGATAAGTGCTGGGCGTGTGGGAAAGCCAAGGATTTTAAAAATTCTAATAGTCTCAGCATCCAGCGCTCCTGGAAATTTCTGCATTTAAATGAACTATAATTGAGGTTCTCTTGGTAAAAGGGGTATTTATTGAGTGAGACTTCTCAAAACCTATAAATGTAACACCAAGGGCTCCCAACTTGATGTGTGGGGGATAAAAACAGCCTTTTTTCACAGGTTCCTGGTGGTCTTTGGAGTGTTCATGAAGGGGTGAAACCTCTTAAGCGACTTTTCTCTTTTATTTCTATTTGGTTGAATTCACTCTGTTTTTTTTTGTGCATTATTCTCAGCCAGCCATAAACAATCGTCAATGCTGCTGCAGCTGGACAATAAGTTATCATGAGGTTTCACTCCTTTAAATCCATACCAAGGCATCCCCACCCACCCTACGCCCTGAGGGAAAGTAAAGCATTTGCTTTATTAGCAATTGATTTAGCAGGCCGGGGACTCATCAGAGCCTTTTATTGACACCATCACTCAGGAAATACTGCACCAAGCTAGGCCTCAGTCTTTTTCAGCTGAATTGGCAGTGGTGGCAATGTTTCAGATCACCTTGAATTTTGTGTGACCACCTAATGGGAAGCGATCAATCAGTCAATTAGATGGACATAAAGGCTTTGCAATTAGCCCGATGAAATGCAGATGATTGTTTTTTTTAACCACCACAGTAGAAAGGCAATATATTAAAGGTTGGTTTGCTAAGGTTTTTAACTAGTTACATCCATTCGATCGTGCAAAACATTAAGACCTTACTCGTTTGTTATTTTATTTGCACAGAAACATAAATCTCAGAATTGAAAAGATGGATTGTTTCAGATTTAGCCCCCAACTAGCTTCCATCTGCAGTCCCTTATCCACCCACCATGTATGGAGTACCTAACATAAAGACAGCAGGTTGAGTGTAAACTGGCCCTGTTACCACAAAGCCTACAGTAGCCTACAGTTACCATGGTAACCTACAGTAATCTGTATGATCAGTCGTACAAGTTGCATAGTCGAACAATGCTGCAGGAAAATATATTTACATGTAAGATAAACACTTTTTAAAATCAATTCAAACCAAAAGATTTCACTATCAGGGGTTCATTTTTCAGCCGCTGTCACCTGCATTTTTCACCCCATCAGCTGAATGAATATATGAAAATAGCAAATATTATATATAGGGTTCAATTCTCAGAGGATTCCAGCTTTGATATTCAAATATCACCTTACTGCTGTTATTTTTAACATGAATGTTACAGTTTGAATAGTCACACATTTATATTTTTAGCACCATTGGATTAAAACTCCATCGTTTTTCCCTTTTATCCGTTACCATGGTGAATCACAGTATCAGAACTCCCTTCATGATGGCTTACTTCTTATTACCCTTGCAGAGATCAAATATCTTTGCATCTAAGGTTCGTCAAATTGTTTTATTCTCTTATGAACCGATTCCGTGAGGGGTTTCTTTCACTTCTCATATCATTCTGTCTCAACTTACCCTGGATAAGTCTAAATGACTGGTACTGGTCCAGGCATACAGTTTTGGGAAGGTTCCCTTCCTCTGGTAATTTGGTGGTGATTAGCCGTGCTCTTTTTCTGCTGTCGTCAAGCCTTCATAAAAGTTTGGTGCTTGATATTTGCTTAAAAAAAGAGGCCTACATATCACTGATTTTATCTGTTTACATCTCAGTTTGTGTTCAAGGCCTCTATCTGTGGCCAGCACACTTTCTTTTTAACTACAGCAAGTTGGCCCCAGTCTAGTTAGCTATTTGGCTAATCAGGAAGCAGCTTCACAGTGGACATGAAAGCCTGACAAAAAGAGAGGCGGCCAACTTCCTGATGTTTAGCTCAGACTGTTTCTCCTTCTTTGAAGCCGAGAGCCCCCGGAAGAAATCTGCTCGCCTCGGCTGTCTGGCAGGGACAGACTGAGGATGTAGGGGAGACTTTCTTAATCAGCTGTGAGATGACCTGTTTGGCCCAAGTGTCATCTTTTGAGCAATTAAATCTATAAATACTTAATTGAAAAAAAACTAAAAAAAAATCCCTTTGTTCCCCTTTTGGAAGCATTAGTCATTATTTTTGCATTAAGCAACATAAGACATTATGAATATGTGTTCTCGGCATGTAAATAAATACATTTGAGTAAATCGGCGATACACTCTTGGCACCTTTTCATTTTAATCGCATAAGATTCCAGTCTTTTATGAAAACTGATTAATTATGACCCCATGCATTTTGTTTGTACTTGTATCCTGCTCCATTCCCACTGGGAGCAGCAGCAATTACACTGTTTTTGTATGGTTGGGGTTCACATACAAATCCTTCTCAACTATATGACTAATGTAGACGCTAGGGTCAAATATTATGTTAGTTTTGCAAGCAGCTAGGCTATTAATTTCTAGTTGCAACAACAAATAAACCCGTTTAGAAAATTTCCCATAACTACTAGTGTGAAATATACAAATACAGACAGCAATACAAATGTTTGTATAAGGCTCAAAACACTGTTTATCTTGTACGTGTACGTCTTTGCACTGCTAACATTTCTTCTTCTAGATCACTTGAGTTTCGTTAGTATTTATTAGAATACACATTAGACTGAGTCAGATTATCCTTTTTCTTTGACATGTTTATGCAAGTTTTGTATATCTATATGCTTATACACACACACACACACCACCAACAGGAGGTACATCAGTAACCTTTACCCAGTAAACATTCCCTTAAGTTTAAACACTCGATAAGCAGAAAAATTCTTCATAGCAGACATGCATTAAATACATAGATCTGGAAGCAACAGTTATAGTTTCTGCAAAAATGTAACTTTTTTTAATCCAAGTTTGCATGAATGCATTTCAAACTTCCAGCTAGTTTCTCTGCATTCATGGGGAAACTGCCGGGAGCAGCAGGGTGGGCCGTTTTTCATCAATGAAGCTGGTTAAGTACTCTGAATACAAAGCAAGCTTCATCCCGTGTCCCATGGTTATATCTAATACCCAATAATGTATAAAAACACATGGAAATCTTGCCAATTTTCTCTCATTTTGTCATGTCATCAGTGCCCAGCCATGTGACGGGCTAGTTTATCACCATTCACACGTTTCAATGGACAGAAACAAGTAATTGCATGTGAGCGGGGCATGAAATCTGCCAAGCCAACGTCAAAATTCATCTTAAGCACCGCGAGAAGGAAGAGGCTCTGCAAAGCTCAGCATAAATCTTTCACAACCAGGCTGCTGGCAGCGTGACAGAGTTTTATGAATGCTATCGGGACATTTATGCATTTTCCCTTTCCACGCATATTCGTGCCACTGCGGCGTGGGACAGAGTGTGGGAAAGTAGCGGTGCCACTCCTGGTTTGGGTATTGTTCTTCGGGCGGTGTGGATGAGATTTGATGTTTGAGCGCACCCTTAATGATCACTTCCTGACCCGTCAGCTCCAGATATATACAAACTAAACAGATACAAAGAGTTGATTTGTACAGAAAAAACACAAATGTTTCATGAATGACTTCATTCTTCCTGCAGCACAATCACTTAATGAGCAGAAGAGATGTGTGTTTATGAAGATGGAAAGAACAATGATGGGAACATTAAATCATAACCCGAGTTGTGATGTCTCCTTCCCCCCCTGTAAGTCTCACTCTTTCATCTTCATCACCTTCTCCTTATTGCCTGTCGTCATGCCGTGGCTGCACACTGGCTAGATTGTAGCAGCTGATAATCAACCAGTGAGTGGATAATTTATTTCGGGCCAGACAGCAAGATAAATGCCCTAATGCATTTCTGTTCAACCTCGCAATACGATGAATGAGTAAGTATTCTTGGATTTAATAAAATAATAATAAAAAGGACCAGATCACTATCTTCATAAGTTCATTTGGCTCGTATGGTTCACAAGGGGTCCCTCAGGTAAAATCTATAGGATTTATGTCCTGAACCAGTTGTGGCTTTAGCTTTGAACAAAGTCCTGAGCGTTGCTTTATTGTAACGCCACATGAAACAATAAAGCTCCAATGTCATACACTGCACATATACAACCATTTATCAGATTACATGTTGATCCCTGACTTCTGTACATGTCTGAGAAAACTGTACGGCATAATCGCTCTTTAATCCTGTTAGTATTGGATTAACACAGAGGTGATCTGCTCCAGATACCACCCCCCCACTCACTCACACACACACACACACACACACACACACACACACACACACACACACACACTCACACACACACACACACACAC
>JAOXYM010000025.1:16980014-16997230 GCA_028567055.1 Leptatherina wallacei | reverse complement strand
ACACACACACACACACACACACACACACACACACACACACACACACACACACACACACACACACACACACAGTCCCTTTGATACATGGCCTTTATCAGCCTGTGGTTCTGAAATCAAATAAAAATTAAATCAATAAGCAGTAGCACTTTTCTTCCGATGCAAATCAGTTTTAATACTCAGAAAAACTGGACGTTTAAATCAATTTTTGAAATTTATTGGTAACAGCGCTCGTCTTTCGGCTGAAATTGGTCCCCATAAGCGTCATAAATTGTCGGTTTTCTGCATAAGAGAAACAAATCTAAACCGAGGACTGACATTTTCAGTGATGTTTTTAGATGTTCCGGACCCGTTTGATGTTTATCCTCATTTGTTGTTGACTTCCCGTTTGCAGTTTTGACAGAATTGACAGTGAGAGAAATACAGTTTGATCCGTGAAATGGATCCTGAAGCAACCCGTTGCTTGTCCCTCTGCTAACTTTGAGCTCTACGGTGCATTCATAGTGGTGTTGTTTGCTATGCTTTAAATGAACCTTTATCTGCTTCCACAGATAGTATGCTTCGTTTAGAGTGATGGGAACGCACATTCACACTGGAGCGAATCAAAGTGAACTATGGTCCACTTGACCATTTGGTCTTGCACTATGATTCGCCTCCAAGTGAACGTGTTATAGCGCTGCCTCTCCTGCTGCTCCTTCTGGATGGATTCTTATGAAAAACCAAGTAGAACCCCAAGCTTGAATAAATTTATTGTTGCTCCATTGTTTGGTGAATTGGTGAATGAGCAGTTCTTGGTCTGAGCCAATCAATAAGTCGGATTTTATTCTTCTTTCTTCTTGGTCAGTGGTTTTTTCAGGGAATGTCGCCCCTAGGGAGCAGATGTTGTGACTGTGTTGTCCAGGCTTTGGTCCGCTTAAGTAAAGTGCAGCGCCCAATCAAAACGAATCCCGTCACAAACTTTTTGAGCCACGATGCCCAAGATAGTATACGTTGCTGCCCAGTGCACCCAACCTAACGCATTACTTTCACAGCTTAATTTATTTTCCTCCAATAATATCTGCTGGTTTTTCTTTGATGAATCAGCTGTCATCTGCATTAAAAAATATCCAGCTGTTGGCGTATGATGCGGTGCGTAAGGTGAAACTCAGCAGTAATGTGACGCTCCAGGCTGCGTTTTTCAGCAGGGCAACAACTGCTCCAAAAATACACATAATAAATGTCACTCTGCCATCAAAATGAGTCAGAAACATGTATTTTTAATGGTCAGACAGTTACATTATGCTACTTTATGCTAACCAGCTGTTTTGATGTACATTTTCAACGTATGCATCAAAATGGCTGCATGAAAAGACAAAACATGTAAAAATAAATCTTGAAATATCCCAAATTTGACATTTTCAAGGGAAGAAACTTACTAAAGACAAACAACGCTGTCAGTTTTCTGACAATTTTATTAAAACGATAATTTGCATAAAAAAGTCCAGCTTGTTAAAAGAGATCAGAATCAATCGATGTGGTGTGGAATAAACCAGCAAACAATTTTTCCTAATCATTGATCCTGAACAGCATCCCACTCTTAAGATTTTACCTTATTTCAGAGAGAAAAGCACTCGCAAACAGATGGTTTGTAAAAGTTGTCAGCTATATATGCATTGATACCCTCCACCTTCTGTCCTGGTTTGGATTTGTTTTTGTCCAGCAATATTGGGAGTTTTAATTATGTGCATGCATCATGGCTCTGCACAAAGCTGGCAGCAGCATCAGTGGTGCTCCAGCATAAGATTAGCATTGTGTGAATGGTGCTGTCTGCTGCTGCTTTCTGTCTGTATGTTTAATTAGAACTCAGTTTGCTCATTAAGTAGATGGAAGTCTAATAGATCTTGGCTAGAAAGAGGGTATTGTAAAAGGCTCGGCACTGAGGCACAATACCAGTTCAGATATAGTTCATAAATTTGATGGTAGAGAGCGAGAGACAGAGACAGAGAGAGAGAGAGAGCGAGGAGCAGGGAGACAATGATGATGTGCTGGAGGAGATCAATCCAGCTTTATATGAAGCTGTAATGAAGGTAGACTAAATGGAGATGGGGAAGTGCATGAATGTAGCATAATGGAAGCAAATGGATGAAAAGTGAAAGAGAAAATGAACCAAGAGGTGATAATATCCATGAAAAAATATCCAAGCCTGTATCCATTAACAGTGCAGTTATAGAATGATTGGCTAATCCATCTCATTAGTGCCATCAGGGAGAAAGAAGATGCAGTCTGGTACAAAAATCTGTGATTCAGTCCATCCTGATTATGTTAAAGGGATGGCAGTTTAGACTACAGATGTTTGTGTAAGCGAGGCTCAGTGACCAGTGCTCACACAGACAGACAGACAGGCTGGAGGAGAGCCCAAATATTTAGATTAGACTCAAGTGAAGCGTTTTGAATTGAGATTAATTTTGTTTTCTTTTTTTAGGAGATGCCACAAAAACATTTGAATTAATGGTGGGTTTATTCTCTTGGACCATAATGGGAGTGTATAGTGTGTGTTAATGCATAAACTCGTCTGAAATCTGATGTTTGAAAAGTTACTAGAGGCAGTTTGATTCAAGCTTTTTAGTTGTGGCACAGTTCAAACAGCACAAACCATTCAATCCACTTCACTGATCTTTCCCACATGGTCTGCCTCTTTAGAGATCTGTAGTACTCAGGAACCCTCAAAGCACCATATTGTCAGTGTATAGCCTTAGTGCTAACCACAAGCACATACAACAAACCAGGCTCAGACAACCACAACCCACACTGATAGGGGAATATCCATCCTGCAGATTTATTCTCAAATGTTTGTCAGCTGTTCAGTCATGGCAAAATCTGGTCAAGAGTCATGTTTTGAACTGGCCCAGGTTCGACAAAGACCTGATAGAGCATTATTAGCCCATTTATTTATTAAGTTAAGTGAACTATAAGTGAACTATATAACTATATAACTAATAATGAGAAATTGCTATAAGTAGCTCAACAAAAAGCAGGATCAAACTGGTTTCCTGCTTCCAAAAATACAGCAAATGCAGCATTGAAGTTGAAGTTGGGTGGGGGTGTAATACGATCTCATGACAGATGGCAAAATACATGTTGGACCATGGAAAATGTGTAGCACTTTCACAATGGCAAAAAAAAAAAAAAACCCTGTACAATAGTTATATTTCCTCAGTCATAGTTATCTTATAATGTTGCAGAGACTGATGGCTATTCCACTCCCAATACAATGTGACCATGTGGACTTGTGACTTGTCTTGTGGACGTCAACAGTTGCCGCCCTGAAGAGGACAAAAATTGCATGTAAAAGGGAAGGAGGAGCTCTAAAATGCACTAAAGTTTCCTGAATTTTTATCCCAAACACATTTTTTTAAAAGTTTTTAAATGGCATGTGAATGATTAGTTTAGGTCTTAAACAGCCAGTATAGTACGATATGGGAAATAGGGGACTGGACTGGGAAACATTTGCAAGGTCTTGCAAACTTAGGCTAAAAAGTTTTTTTGCTGAAAACCTTTATTTGTTTTAATTCTGCAGACTCATGACAGTAAAAAGATAGAAAGCTAAATATTACACTTTGTATTTAACACACAAGAAGCTTTTAAAAGTTTTTTTCTTTTAAATTTTACAATCAAATTGTTTTCATGTTTAGCTTGTGTTGGGGAGAGATTCCATCAGCTCTGATTACCACCAGTCCAGGAGCCTGCCATCAGACTGCAAATATGCTAAAACCTGATCACCCAGCCTCCAAGCTGAAACATTTCCAGTGTTTCCAGTAAAAAGCAGCATCAGGGAGGCAGGTCCCTAGGCCCCCTGTCACACAACTGCTCCCTCTCTGTAAGTGCTGGTGATGAGATAATTAACTCTGCTCATTAGAGAAAAGGTTGGAAAGAACTCAAGCCAACACTACTGACATTAATTGAAACATCTGCATATTTTAATCTGCATTGATAATGAAAAGATTAAATTAAAAAACAGTGGCATTGTAGTGAAAGGGATTCAAATCTTTTTTTCTTCTTTTTTTGGGGCTTTGTTGTGCAAAAATAGTTCATATAATTATCAAGGTTTGGAAGAAAATCATTTGGATTTTTCTGCAAAAGAAAAGCAAAGATTTAAATTTGTGTTTATTCATAATAATGACATTTTTAAAGACCAAATTATTGATTAATAGAAATGTCATTTTTATTTTTACATTAAAGGGTAACATAATGTGCCACAGCCCACGATAAAGCAAATCCCTGGTGGTGAGATCACTGCCTGCGAGGCGAGGCTTTCATTTGCATATGGAAAAGGCACATACTCGAACAATGAAAGACAGGCTATTTTTTTCCCACTTAAAGCAGCAGCCAGGTGAAAGAAGACCTCACTCCAACACAAATGGCCATTTTGAACAAAAACAAAAAAGATCCTGTCTACTTGTATTTTCTCAGATGATGGATATTCTTTCAGATTGGACCTCCCCCACTGAAGTGAGATGGAAATTTGAAAAAAGAAAAAGGAAATTGAAAAGACGAAACCCGTCCTGTACTTTACAGATTGTGAATAGAGAGCCTGCAGCCTGCCTGCCTGCCTGCCTGCCTGCCTGCCCCACATACGGTGGTTGAATACAAAAGACCCCGCTCCTGTAAGAGCAGTCGCTACGGGAAGCCACTCTATCTGCACCGCTGCAGCGACAGGCCTCAATGAAGCCATCAGCGCACACTCGCACTTTTCCACACGCACTCACAAACACATCACATCACATCGCATGTAACCAGTCTTTTTTTTTTTTTCTTCGCCCCTTCAGTCTCCATACACACAGACCCATTTCCAAAACCTTACAGCTAATGCATTCCTTTAATCCTCTGGTGCTGGGCAGTAGCAGAGAGGGAGATGTGTGGTTGCCGCTGATTTGAATATTTTAATTATTTATTGCCACAGAGTACTGAGACCCGACACATGCAAAAGGGGCACAAGGGATCTGGGTGGGGGCGAATGAAGCTGTGTACTGGTTTGATCGTGTGTTAAATTGATGCCTGAAGGGACAACGGAATGGGTTGCTGTTTTGGTGTTTTCTGCACTTTTAAAAAGACGTTGCACACAAAATACTTCATAAAACTTTCAGCACTGATTATTGTTCTTGCATCCCGGGTCCTTCTGCTCTCACATTTTACTCAGAAATAATGGATCTACAGAGAAGGAAGGGAAGTTTGTAAACTGAGTGATGTAATGGTGTGGGTCCTTAGGAAGGGTTCCACTGTAGCATGTTGTAGCCTGAGAAACACACACTTGCTTTTTCCCGGCAGAACAATCCTGGGAAATGGGGCTCATGCGATGACAGGCCTGTGGGCGTGTAGGAAGAAAAAAAACAAACTTCAAAACAAAACCAAAAAAAACAAAACACTTAGATTAATTCCTGGAGCAGTTATTGCTTTGACAGAATCTACAGGCTAATAGTGAAGCTCTTTATCGTCTCATTTTCTGCTTTACTGTCAGTCTTTCACTTCGTCTGCTCTCATGGACTGGCAGCTCCATCCATCTCTTTTTTCTTTATGCACTCAGCTCTGAGTTACAGTCTCCAGACAAAGGAAGTCCCTGACTGGCCCCCTTTTTCGCTGTTTTTTTTTTGGTCCTCTGCTGGGCTGTGGACAAAGGAAGAAATGTCGCCGATGTTAATCAAACCCTGAGAGAGTTTGATCGAATCCCGGGAAAACAAAGCTGACGCCTCAACGCACGTTTCATGTAGCTGTGTAGCCTCGGCGTTGGCTTTTTGTTGCCCTCTGAGGAAAAGACGAGCTGCTCCGGTTGCTCATTGTCTTTCCCTCAGCTGCTTTTAATTGCCTCATCAACACACACATAAGTAGTTTTGAGTGTCTTTTGAGTTTCTGTACGCTATAAATTAAACACTTTAAATCCTTTTCTGGTCTGTTTCTGCAGCGCGACTCAGTCTTCTTCTGTTTCTTTTATACTTTTATGTTGATTTAAACTTTGGTATTTTCTTTGTTTCCGTTTATCATGTTAAACCCTTCATATAGACTATAAGACATGACATTAAATTGAACTTATTTCTGACTGTGAAGCGTCTTAAACTTATATAGAGGGTTCTCTATTTAGATTGGAATATGGTTTGTAACACTTCTCTGCAGACGTGTCAATATATGACCCCTTTTTCAGTTTCTTGCTTAAATCAGCAGATTCAGACAACATGAGTGAGCTGCACTGTTGTCAGTCTAAATTGTCCCACATTTATGTTTTTCCAATGCAATTTCTAAGGAAATGGTTGGAAAGGAGATGATATATATAAACACTGCTTTCTCAAAAAAGGAAACCATTTTTAACCTTGTTTTGTTGTTGGGACATTTATATTCATCGAGTAGGTTTTATATCCTCAAGAAAAAAAAATGTAATCTTTCAACATTAGGTTCTGTATTTATGCAGTTTTATGTAGTATTATTCAATTCTGCATGATTTATGGATTCTGTAAAAGGGATTATCCTGATTCTGTCTTTAAAGCTGCTTTTTTTCTTTTTTAAATCACTTATTATTTTCTGTTCTTTTTTTCATCCATGAAACTTGAAATTATAGTACCTTTATTTTTCTTTAAAAAAAAAGACTTGCCTGGTAAAATAAAATTACATAAATATTGACACACATAATAAGATAAAGTAAATATGAATTCATTTAATTAAATTTTACTACCTTCAGGACAATTTCTGCTAATAAACTTAAATTATAAATAAAGTCAGTCAAATAATTAATACAATATAATAAAAACAACAAACAATGAAAATACAACATGAAATAAAATAAATATACAGAATTAAATTGAATTTCAGGACACATTTTCTGCTAAAAGTCAGTAATGAACCTTGAATAAAATTAAATAAAAATAAACAAATAAAATTAATGTAAAACAATTTAATTTTCACCACCATCAGCCCACAATTTCTTCTAAAAGATGAGTAATAAACCTCTTTCATAGCAGTTAATCTGTTGAAATAACAGGTAAACACAGGTGTGACACTGACATTTATAAAGGTTCAACTCTAAATAAAACAGATCCTTTATTAATGTTACAAGTAACACGTTAAACAACCAATTTCCCATCAAATTAGCTGCACTGAAGAACATTTATACCTGCTACAAACTGACTATATTTGCCACTCTGCAGCTCAATGGCTAAATCTTACTATTGTACGGATAAATAAAGACAAAGTCTTTTTCTTTTAAATCAAAAAGCAATCCGATTGAAATGTCAGGTGAAAATCATTGCAGTGCATCTGCTCATCAGGCAGCATTGTCTGCACCTGGGGGTAGTTTATATCTAGTCCTGAAGTCTGTGTTCATTCAGCAGCTCAGGGACACAAACTGTCTCCGGCATGAAAGGCTGTTAATGTATTGAAAGAAAACAAAAAGTGAATTACAAAGCATCATCTTACCGATTGTAAGACAGAAGCTCTCCCAGAAGTCTTTTAAGCATAAAACATTTATTCAAAAGTCGAACTCCTTGTTAACAATGAATGGGGGAAGCACCCTTTTGTTATCACTTCCCTTTTTCTTTGTTTAGTGTTGTTTTTTTTTTTCTCTCCAACCCCCACTTCCAGCAGACTATGCAGTGTCAGGGAAATAAAAAATCTCAAAAGATTTTCAGCTTTTCCAGTCAGTGTCTCAGGCTGATAATTTCCAAAAAACAAAACAAAGGGTGGTGGAGGACGGTCCCAAGCAGCTTCCGGCCATCCAATTAATCATTCCCCGTCCCCGCGAGGGCATCATTTGTTGCCCTCTGTGAGTGTGTACAAATGTTCGGTAATGATCTGCTAATTATGAGACTGTTCTGCAGCCTCGGGGTGTGAAACCACCTGTCCTTGTGTATGTGTGTGCGTGCAGGTACGTGTGACACGTGTACATGCTGCGACAGTGCACATGTCTTCGTAATTAATTAATACTCTGCAGCCAGTTTATTATATTAGGTATCCTTATTGTGCTTTTGTTTAAATTTTACTTATTAATAGATGAAAAAAAGAGTTAAATGAATTATCTTTTTGGGGAAATTATGCACACAAATACTTTGTCGTATTCAATTATTGAAGTTTTAAGTTCTGTGTTTCAAATTTTCATATCAGCTTATATAGTGAAAGGATTTTGAGTTTCATGGTTAAGAAACATTATTTTTCTTTTGCTGTTTCAGCCGAGCCATCAAGACCAACCAGGACCTCCTCCCCGAGACTCCATGGACCAACATCCTGTATGACGACTTCTGGGGGACCCTGCTCACTCACAGCGGCAGCCACAAGTCCTTCCGCCCCCTCTGCAGCCTCTCCTTCCGATTCAACTACACCCTGCACGGCCTGCGCCCCTGGGGCTTCCACCTGCTCAACATTCTCCTGCATGGCCTGGTCACCGCCCTCGTCACAGCCTTCAGCCGCCCGCTGCTGGGTGGGGGACTTTGGAGCCTCTTGGCGGGCCTGCTTTTTGCCTGTCATCCAGTGCACACTGAAGCGGTGGCTGGTGTGGTGGGGAGGGCGGACGTTGGCGCTGCTTTGTTTTTCTTGCTGTCTCTTCTCTGCTATGTTAGACACTGTGGACTCCGGAGGGACCCACTTGCGGCCTTTCAGAGTCGGGGATGTGGTGGCAGCTCGGCCAGCCGATGCTGGGGATGGATGGCGGGCAGCCTGTGGTGTGCAGCTGCCAGTATGCTGTGGAAGGAGCAGGGAGTGACGGTGCTGGCTGTGTCTGCAGTGTACGACCTCTTTGTGTTCCACAGACTCCGGTTTCGCCAGGCACTGCTCCTACTGTTAGGAAAGGTAAATGAATGCATTCTCCTGGTGTGTGTGTGTGTGTTTCCTCTTCCTTTCCTAAAAGGCGAACTAGAGCCAGCCAGCTGTTAATTGTTCCTGCATGTTGGATTAACTTCAGTTTTTATGTGTGTTCTTTACACGGTTTTGTTTATGTGTAAATTGTGTTTGCTTTTCATTTAGTGGAGTAATCAGGAAAGTTATTTGCTTGTGCAGAAACAACAGGCGGTGCACGAAAAATAAGCTTTTCTCGTTTGATCCAGCTAAACAGGAAGACAATGTATGGGAAAGGGGAAGTTTTGCACTTCCTGGCAGAGTTGCCACCGACTTCCATTTGCTGCAGTAGACAGACACACACTGAGGCAAGGAAATCTAAAGTAGGATCTGAGCCTGTGTGTGTGTGTGTTTGTGTGTGTGTGTGTGCTCTAAGGAAACCGAAGTTGAGGAGAATAAGCTATTCTCTGGGTGATTTGCTTTCTCATTACAAGGTGACAACAGATATGTGCAGAAAAAACAAAAACACACACTTGTAAGGTATATAATTTGGCTCATTTGTCCAGTAAACTGCCTAAAAAAAAAACACACAAGTGTTGACACACCCCCTTACACACCATGTGCTTCCACTGCAGGCAAGCTCTGCAGGGCTCCGCTTTCTCCTTCCAAATGCAAGTTATTTGAGGAGGACAACCTTGATGCAGTGACTCATCTGATTATGGGGAGTTGTATCCGAGTGGAAAGCCTCCTCACACAGGCAGTCCACATTTGATTAGAGAAACGGCTCCTCAGCCAACATGATGACCCTTGTAAAATGCATAACTAGCGTGATAAAAAGTCCCCTTGGGTTTACTGAGCAAGGACAGTCTGGGTCTGAGTGTGCAAGAGTGTCTTTTTATAGAGGTTTCTTCATGTGGAAACGCCTATAAATACCTTGTTTGCTGCAAGCTTTGAGCGTGCGTAACCTTGAGCAGCAGGTCACAAACATCTTGAAAAGACGTTCTGTCTACAAGGGTGCGAAGCTTTACCGTACCTGTGAGGCAGCTTCTCTTGTATTTATTCTACAAGATGATTACCACCAGATAGTGTTCACAGTGAGTGGTCCAGAGAGATCAGAAAGGTGAGACAGAAAGAGTTACAGTATGGGATTTTTTTTAAGCTTTCCTTGGCAAGAGTAACTCAGACACATATGCTTTCCCAACTACTAGACCTCAACAGATACAACACCTGTCTTTCACATTGTCCTGAGTCATCGTTTCACAGCTGCTGCTACTTAAAACCACACCAGAAGATTGTGGGGATGCTAAATAGTAATGGGTAATGATTTTCAAATTGTTTTTGGCAATGCTCAGTGCATCATGGGATGTCCCCCAGCTGTCTAAGCCTATAGCAGCTTAACTAAAGGGATGGCTAAGGGCCACCCAAGCCAGCCCTACCTAAATAAGCTAACTATAAGCTTTAACTGAAGACGAAAAGACTAAATAGAAAACCAACGGCATGAATACAGGACAATGCTAGCAACACGGTGTTAGCCAACACCGAACACCAGCAGAGGTGGGCGTTTGAATAATGTTCGAAAAATTCTCAGTGATTGTGAATAGTATTTTTGCTTGAAATGCCCATCTCTAATACTAAATTGTCAAGACCAAGTGCTAAACGAGAACATTGCCCATACTTAATGGATAGCTAGCTAGATACTACCCATGTCGTTTTAGTGTGAGAAGCAACTTTCTATTAATTATAGGTCATAAACAGTAGTTTGATTTGTGAATGCTGCATGTTCACACATGGAGATTATTTAGTTTTTTTATTTATCATGGCTCTATCATGCCATCATAACGTAAGCATGTTTGTCTGGGGAAAAGAATTAGTCAAGAAAAAGAGAAATGGCTTTGGAGAACAATTTTGTTCACTGATGAAACCCTAACCTCTGTTTTAGGTGTTCCAGGGTTTTTCTTCTTGTACAAACAAAGTGAATTTGCAGCCATGGAAATGAAACCACAACCTGACAGACATCAGGAACTACTTGTTTCAGTCTGTTACATTTCGGTCTGACAGATTTCTCAGTGCTTCTTAGAGGCCTTTATGGAAAGTTAAATTTCCTTGTATTCATCGCACAGTGGAATTGGTAACATCATCAGCACCCTCCACCTCTGCCCAGACACAATAGCCCTGGCCAGTATCCCTGTGGCAACCTGTCAGATCCCAGTGCTCACCCTCCTCCAGCACCTCCCACCACTGCTGCTGGCACATCTGGCTCATTTATCACTCTGGCAGTGCCCTCCTCTACTGCCCCAGTCCCAATTATCTTGGCAGGGAGCTCTTTACGTACTGGGGCAGCCATGGGGACAATCATTTTCTCGATTATGAGCCAGACATCTCGGGGCGCTTGGGAAAACAAAAGGGAGTGAGATACCGAGCGACAGATTAAGCAAAAGAGAAGGAAACTATGCTCTTACTTCCTTTCCTTTATCTCTTGTTAGCCCGTCTCCCATAATGCCCTGAGTATTCTTTGGGAATGGAGGGCTTGGGCCACTTTTTTGTGTTTTACTACTGAGACACAATCAGTGGTTCATGCATTGGAGAGTCATCCGAGGTTATATTTTCTGCTCAATCAAATTTTATTATATTTTTTTTCGCCCGAGGACTGGTAAATCCTCAACATGGCATCACCCGACTTCTAATAGGGAAATGCAAATTCACTGCAGCATACAGAGAGGACAGATGCGTTCCCACCAGCACTCCCTTTCTCATTCTATTAACCCTCTAATCAGACTGAGATGAGATTTCAAATGAGACAAGTTAAGATGGTGGTGGAGGTAGAAGGTGAAAGAGACAAAAGAAGGAGCGGTGCTAGCACTGCGGTCTGTTGAGAAAATGAAATAAGTTTCATATCCAAGGGTAATAGGAACATAACGTCTTTGTTCATTGCACTTTTGGTATGTACAAAGTGGCAAAAAACAAACGTGATGATTAATGAGGCTCCGGGCATTAGACAGGGCCCAGGAAAACAGTTTTCTTTGGTTTTCGTTGGTATTAGGGAAAAATCTAAACGTCTCTGCCAAGCCTGCTTTGTTAAACTGTCACGCAACATATATTCTGTTTGGATGAGCTTGTTTAAACGATGAGCTATTTTTCGTAAGGAATTATGCGTTCCTTACGAAAACGCACGTCAGTCATTACACCTTTTCACTTGAGGTCCTGCATGAAGAGCTCTCGATTCAAGGTGGGAAGTGTAAACTACTTCCTCAAAGAAAAATAAGATATTTTTACCTTCATTTGAATCTCTCACTGTTCTGCACCTGGAGCCAGAAAAAAGACGAGATCGTGTTTTAGCCGAGCCACATGGACAATGAGGGAATTCGATGGTGTCCTTACTAGTTTGCACTTAGAGTATGGAGGATGAATCTTCCTCATTTGTCTCAATGAGTGCTGCAGACACGCAGATAAAGTTCAGTGTCACCAGCTGACGACTTGATGAATGCGGGGCCAATTATCCTGCAGCAGACTCATTCGCCTGTGAAATGATGTTCTCTGATGCAAGTTCAGCAGAATGCACTTTATTTAGCTGGTGTTCCTGTGGATGATGGCAAGCCAACCACAGTTTTGTATTCATCCTCCCGAGTGTTTCATGTCTTATTAGGTTAATTATCCTAACTGTATTGATTTGTTGTAAAACTTTGTTTAAACCATGCTTCATAAGGCTCTGTGTTTCATTCTCATTCTAAAAGAATTTACCCAAAGCTGATGGTTCTGCTGTGTAAAATCAGACCGGACCCTTTTTTCACTTGTGGTTTCTGGGAATTAAACACGCTTCAAAACTGGCTACTTTTGCCAAGGCCAATTTAAAAGTCAAGACACGTCCACCTCTGGTCAGATTTCCATTTTTATTTATTCATTTGATCATATATTTCTTTTAATTCTTATTAAATGGTCATCTGGCTGCTGTGTGGCACTAAAAGGATTTTCTTCATAGGGGGAGGTAATTCATATGAAATGATGCTTTGTGGAAATAAGGCTCCCCTTGACACTCGAGTGTTCGTTATTTCTAAATTACATCTTAATGCTGGACCTGACAGGGGGAACGAGAGAAGGGGAAGAGGATCTGGAACAGAAAAACCGGACAAGCAGCTGCTACACCTGCAAATAAACATAGCAGAAAAAGGCCTCTGTAAGAAAATAAAGCAGAGAATCATCAAGAGCACCTATAAGAAAACAAACTTTAAAAAAATATTGACAATAACAACAAGTATATGAAAACATAACTGTAGCTATTAGTGATTAAACATGCAGGACAACACAATGACTATAGCAGGCATGTTAGTAAATGAGTGTGATTTCAAAATAAGTACAAGTTTTTAAGTATCTTTTCCATTGCTGTTTATCACTGTATTAGAATTTTTGATGTTCTAAATAGCTTTTATCCTAAGTGGATGCACATTTTGTATGAAAGCCAATGTTCTTGGTTTTGGTTATATCTGCAGTGCACAAACACAAAGAACCATCAAACAAAACAAAATGATAAACTGAGGTCTGAAGCCTCCTATTATGAAACCCAGAAACATATTTATAGAGGCAAAAGATAGAAGATATTAAAGATTCTGTTACTAAAGATTAGTAACATCTTTAGTCCAAAAAAACATAAACTACTGTTGCCTCATGTGAAATTTGCCATCGGTTGTACTCAGCTTTTGTATTCACTGTGGGAGTCAATATCCTTCGCTTTTAATCGGCTACTAACCTTCCAAAAGGAGCTTCGATGCCTTGTTCTGTGTCTCGTCTCCTGCCTTCTTCCTTCTTTGTATAGACAGTCAGTTGCAAATGATGTTGCTGATGACTGACACATCCAACAATAATTGAAATGTTCAAACCAATGATATGCTGTATTCATGAGTACCTATTTATTCAATCAGGAAAGCCTTGCACAAAGCAAACCAGCTGCTGCCAAGTTTCCTTTGTGCTTATGAGTAGAACTAAAATATGGCACGACAGACCAAATATACACCAGAAGATATGAAGGTATGCATTTATCCTTTTATATGCACAAGATTTTGTTTCATGAGAGAGTGAGAAAAGGGACTGTTTTTACTTATAGCTCAAAGTTTGGCATCTACATTATAGGGCTTAGAGTAAAGGCATTTTATGTCTTAGAAATGTGACTATATGCACTTTTTGACTAATTATATCAGTGCGTGTTCTGTGGAAATGTTTTCTCACCATGTGTCAGCTGGCTAACATACCTGAAATTATCATTTTATCTGTAATGAAAGAAGTTCCCCAGTCTGATACAGATCAAGGCCACACAGGTGGATTTGATCCAATTCCTCTGGAGACAATTGAATAATCTGTATGGATGAAGTAGCAGAGGAGAGTACATTTAAGTAATAAAACCTACCTTGGCTGTGTGTTCTAGCTCTGAAATGTTTGTTTATTTGCAGAATGTTAGCTAAAATGCAAATATGATTCTTACATTTTTCTCCGTTCTCAAACAGTTTTAGGTACACCGTCTCAGCTGGAGGAAGACCAATACTGATTAGCATTTTATATGGAAAAACCAAGACAGATGGCAAATCTGACTGGTATAGAGCCTTTGGAGACACTGTAGCTCTGTGTAAATTATTTGAATTTTGTCCAAATGGTCTGGACATGCACATTAAGCCTAAAATCACATGTACAGGCTTGTTGCAAGAGGCCAGATTTTACTTGAAGTGCATTTAAGCTTCTTATAATAAACTTCAATAATATCAGCTTCTTTAAAATAATGAAGTCTTTTTGGTAACTAAATAAAAATTGCAGCTGACAAAGTAAATCTGATGCATGCCATCTCATCAGCAGCATTAAAGGAAGCCTGCGTTTTACAGAGCCTCCCTTTGAATCTTATGCCATTACATTATTCAAACGGGAAGCTCTTAAAACATCATGTTAACCCAGATTGCACCATTTCTTTGATCAGCCATTTGCGTGGAGGGCGTGCTAAAGTGCAACCTTTGACCCAACTCATTACAGGTCTCAGCCAGCAGCAGCACGACGTTCATGAAGATAGCTATGGGGGTAATTGGGTTACTCTATCAAAGTCATCCCTTTTCAGTGTTAGCCATCCTGCTGTCTGATGACTTGGCATACTTGTGCCAAGTCAGCACAATCCAAAACACATTAGAGTGCTGGAAAAAGGACTGGATGCATGCCTCCATGTGCTTTTCAGCACAACTTCGCATGTCAATGTTAATTCCTCAAATGTGAGCACTGCTGGATGTGTTGTAGAAACAATGTCCAAAACACTGAAGGGCTTTGCCTGTGGAAGATATTACTTAGTTTTGTCAGTATTTTGGATCTACTAAGTTCACTATGGCCATTTAACATTGTTTTCAAATCATACACAGGAAAACAAGATAAGATTTTTATTTAAACTTCTTAAACAAGAAGTTAAAAAGAAACTGTTCTATGATCAGATCAGTATGTTGGAAAGAGTTATTAGGAGTTTTAATTGGATGTGACTTTAACAAGAAAAGTCCGGAAGACTGCACCCCTGCTGTGTTGCATCATCCCACAGCAGCTTTAAACAGTAAATGTATGAAGTTAGGCATAGCTCTGTTCTTCTGACATGCTTTAAACATTCAGCATGCTGCAGTCTCAACAGGAAGACCACACACTTCTGGGATTAATAAAATGGGGGCTAATAATGAATGGCACATTTTAAAGATGAACGCCTGCGTGTTTTTGTTTGGAGAGAATAAGAGAAGGGGTTAATTCAGGAGAGAAGCTGGATGATAAACTGAAAATGATCAAAAAGTTTTAAAGGGAAAGACCTTAAAATGAATGCTGAATTTCCAGGACAGGTTCCAAAGTGAATACGATGGTAAGACGTGGACTAGCTTTTTGGCTTCAAAGGCTTGATTATGAACAAGATGATAGTTTTGACAGTTGGCTGAGGATTAAGCCAGCCATCAGTCATGGATAATATGCAGATATCATGAAGAATAATCAGGCTTTTTTAGAACCACTTCCAAAAAGTTGGACCAAAACAAATTTAATCCAAAAAAAAAAACCTAATTGAAACTCATTAGCGTGTGCTTTTTTATATATGAAGAGTTGTTAAGTTTTTGATTTGATAACAAACAGAAACACGATGTAGCTGAAATTGCAAAACTCTAGCCCATATATTCAAGACTGTTTATTTTAAGGGGTGTTAAATTGGCCTTAAGATTATTTGTGCCTAAATGAAGGGCAGAAGTGGAAAATGTTATAGTTTAAAACAAAATTTGCTAAAGCAAGTAGTTTGGCTGGTCCTGGTCCTGGACCGTAGGAGGGCAAAGCTGGAATTATCTTTAAAAAATCATTAAATCAGCAGTGAACAGAAAGGCTAAATGAACTTTTCAGAGCCATTAAACCTACTTATTTGAATGAAATTATTTGACTCCTAGAGAAAAAAGGAAGTTTATAGAGGATCGATTCCTAAGTGACAATAAGACTCCTGAGTGGAGAGATCCAATTACACCTAAAGCAGTATTGATAACGAATCTATCGACCAATCCCTTTCATGCTTAACCAACCTGTTGTCTCTAAAACAGACTAATTAGGAAGCTCATGTTAGGCTGACTGTGAAAGTTCATTCAGTTGCTGGTAAGTTTGTGAATTCCCAGCCAAGAAGAGCAGAGCCAGTTTGCAGCTGGAGTCGTGTGTGTGTGATTGATCGCAAAGTCAATTAAAGAATGATTTCGAAACAGATAAGGCAGCTCGGAGCAGAATGAAGCTCATTTACCTAAACGCCACAAATAACTCTTGCTGGAATAGGCTTATCTTCCAATACCAAGCAGAATTGGATTTCTCAGACAGTTTCCTCTCGACAGGCAATATGGGCTCATCCATCAATAACCACATTCCCCCTTTTTGTGTACAAGACACTCTATTATCCTTTATGTGCCACCTTTGAGCCTCTAAGTCAATATCTTTCACAGTCACTTCCTCACTACCTCAAAAATGTTGAATTCCCACAACTGGCTCTTTTCCATCTAATTATTGACACGTAGCTTTCTGGAACTATCTGCAAAGATACTGCCAACTTTAAATGACTTCTCTGGAGAACTTGCTTTTCCCTCCCAGATCTATTGAAACGAACCACTAATCTGGCACGAGTAGGTCATGCAAGTCAGTGGTAAACCTCTTTTTTTTTTCTAAGGTGTTTTACTTCTTGGTGCAACGTATGAGCTTACTGAAGAATGCTCACTGGAAAGGAAACAACTAATTTCTTCTTTGAACAATGGAAGGCAGATTATAGAGTTAGCAGTTTCTTTGATGGAGTAAAAAGAAAACAAAAACCAAGAAGTGTGCTGGAAAATAATGGGAGATTTGAGATAATTATCAATTAGATCAAAGCCATTTCTGACAACACAACTAGGACGCAAGCATGCAAACTTCTCTTGTGCTGGCCATTG
>JAOXYM010000025.1:16962593-16979914 GCA_028567055.1 Leptatherina wallacei | reverse complement strand
TTATCAATTAGATCAAAGCCATTTCTGACAACACAACTAGGACGCAAGCATGCAAACTTCTCTTGTGCTGGCCATTGACACTGCACAGTATAAACATCACTTGTTGCACCTTCATTTGTGTGCATGCACAGGGCATCAGCTCCCCTAAGACAGGTTCAAATAGAGTTCATATTACACCGGTGCTTGGAAAAAGAATAAATGGGTTTAGAAAATGGGAAGTGAGCAGAATCTCTGAACATAACTCAGTATGTTATGTTGTGTTTAGACCATCAGGAGGGGGAGGAATGGGAATAAATACATTCGTGAACTGAGCTGTACCAGGTTGTCTGTGTTAATGTCCTTTATAGATGCGTATTTAAATTATTTTATTGTTTTTAAATTATGTATTTATTTCCCTGTTAATGGTTTTATTTCCTTGTGTTGCTTCGTTTATTAATGTACAGCACTTTGTTTCAGCTGTGGTTGTTTTAAAGGGCTTTATAAATAACGTTGAGTTGAGAGTTTAATTGTTGTTTGAATTAGATTAGCTTTGGAAAAATGTGCTGAAACATAGGATAACTGATCAAATAGAAACATAATAGTGAAGAAGTCCGATACTAGATTTGATAGATTGAGAAGTCAAGGTTTCTAGGTTCAGTTAAGGGGGGAAAACATCATAATCACAATTATTTTTAGTCAATATTGAAATGACAATGATTTAATATGATTAAGCAAGGCAGGTTTATTTGTAAAGCACATTGCCTGTGCAAGACAATTCAAAGGGCTTTACATAAAACATTAAGAGCATTACAGATGGTGCAAAAAGTAGTAAAAGGCAGCAACAAATAGCAAAAATCACAATAAAATCATAAATAAAATTGATTAAAAGCAAGAGAAGTTAAGTTACTGTGTGGATTTCATTTTTAGTACGACCCTTGTCGTGTAAAATAGACTTATGATCTTTATTACCATAAACTTATTTTAGTAACTTAAACTGGATTATTTAGCCCTCAACAATACTATAAGACTATTTAACACTGGCTCTTTTGAGTTAACAGCATCCCTTTTGAAAACTGTATCTTTGCCCTATCCTTCTTTTAACCCGTTTCGTCTTTTATTCTTTCTGATGAGTTTGTCATAACTTCATCCTTGACAGGAGATTGATGCTCTGAGTCGACATTGCCCGTTTTACTCATTGCACCGAGGAAGGACATTTTCCTAGAGCATAACACAAGCCAGGACTGCCCCCTGCTTTAGGGTTTTTGTTGATTAATTTCTCTTTGCTCACACACAATTCATTCTCAGCCCTGGTTTTTGTTTTGGAGCCAAAATCTAAATCAAAATTCAATGCATTGCACAGTCCAAGTTTTTACTTATCTATACAACTGATTGTGCAGCAATTTCTCCTTCAAGTGTGTGACATATCATTGCTACTACTGACAGAGCTTATGCCATTTCAAACTTTCAAGCTTCTGCAAAGGCCCTTTTAGTTTTACCTCCAGGTAACACACTGAAAGGTGTTGCGTGACAGAGGACGTAATAGCGATCATGCTACGGTATTAATGCTCTTATGAGATGTAAACAGCTTCAACATACCAACACTGTAAGTGCTAAGCTGATTACCAGTCACATTTACTGCAAACCCTGACAGGCAAGAGTTTCCAGAAAAGCTTCAGATCAGCCACGGCAGTTATGCCTCAAATGTACTTCAAAGTTGACCACAACTCGGTCAAAACGGAGTGTGTGGGTTACTAATATGTGGAAAGTTATTGAAGTGTTTTCATTTCTCCTTTCTCTTTCATTTTAGACTCTGGGATTTCCCCTGTTATCCTTTCATAAAACGTCCTTGACACTGGAGAATTTATTGGCAAACCAAATATGAAATTCAATAATAATCTTTCACTACGCTGAGCATACACATGCTTGATTTGATGTGATTGCATTCAGTGAAAGTGATGGTCGTTGCCCAAAAAGTCTCTTTCACCAGTCTGTCACTTTTTTGTTTTGTTTCTGGAGAACTATATAATTGTAATTGAGTGTAGTTTAAACTCAGCGCAGCAACCAAACATATTTCAGAGATTGCCTTGTTTCCTAGTTTTTTCTCTAAATTGTAGAAATGAATTGATATGTTCGGGAATTTGTCAGGTTTTTATTTACCAAATGGGGATTTATATGTCAGAGCACAAAGACTTATTCTGAGATCTGTTATCACAAAGGGAGAGATTTATATCTTCTCTTGCTGTACACGGAGGCTAAAAATAAATTCCTTGGGCCATTTCTGCTGTGATTCAAAGTCAAAGATTTTTCATAAATCAAGAGCAAGTAGCTCAGTGTGGAATACCTCAGTGCTTTGGAGCACAGACAGGACTCTGTGGCTTTGACCTAAATGCTGATTTTATCCATTTTCATTTGAGCTTTTATTTCCCCGTGTCTTCCAGAAAAAGAACATCAGCGTTTTGCTGAGTCTCGGCGTCCTGGCCTCCTGGGGAGTGATTCTGCTGTCAGCCCGTCTCTACTGGATGGGAAATAAACCTCCCAACTTCTCCAACTCTGACAACCCAGCGGCTGACTCGCCACATTTTCTCACTCGAACGCTGACGTTCCTCCACCTGCCCGCCGCCAACGCCTGGCTCCTTCTCTGCCCCGACAAGCTCAGTTTCGACTGGTCCATGGACGCGGTGCCCTTGGTCAGGTCTTTGGCCGACTGGAGGAACCTTCACACCGTTGCCTTTTATGCCGGATTCATCCTTTTGGCTTTGTTCGGCCTTCGAGGTCCCGCTTCCAAAGAGAAGGAGACCGCTGGGAAATCCCATGTAACAAATGGGAAATATATCACAAATGGGAATGGTTACCATGCCCCTGACGCAAACCATAACACAGACCAGGGTTTGCCAAAGACCACCCTGAACGGGTCAGCTGGACTCCACCACTGTTCTCCACAGACATCCCTGCCTCCTACAGAAAGCCTGGTCCTGTTTTCATTAGGCATCCTGGCGTTGCCTTTCATCCCGGCCACCAACTTGTTCTTTTATGTGGGATTTGTAATTGCAGAAAGAGTACTCTACATTCCCAGTATAGGCTTTTGCATACTGGTTTCTGCCGGCGCAAGAAGCTTGTATGTCAAACTAAGGACTAGAAGCTGCAAGGCAGTGATGTTGTGTCTCTGCGTGGGCTTGGTGCTGCTGAATGGGCTCAGAACTGTTCAAAGAAACAAAGACTGGAGCAATGAGGAAAATCTCTACAAGTCTGGGATTAATGTGAATCCAGCAAAAGGTGAGATGACACCAGTTACCATTAGATCTGAGGGGTTTAAAGAGTTAATTTGACCATTTTTTTCCATTAGAGCTGTGATAACCATTAAGTTTTTAAGTGAATACCAACATTGTGCTTTTTCTTTATGTAACTTTTGACTGACACGTGTCTCTTGTAGCCTGGGGAAACTTGGGGAACGTACTAAAGAACCAAGGCAAGATGGCGGAGGCGGAGAAGGCGTACAGAAACGCTCTGCACTACCGAGGGAACATGGCTGACATGCTGTATAACCTGTGAGTATTAACGACGCCCGTTCCACCTCTCCTGTTTGCTCAATCTTGCCACGAACGAGATCTGATTCCTCCCATCCATCACTCGAGATAGGGTACGCAGCAGCAGAGCAAGAAAGGGAGAAAGAACAAAGCCTAAGAACAGAGCCGCAGACTGGAATAACTTTCAGGGAGCAAACAAAAATAGATCCTACACAGCAGGAGAGAAGAAGGTGAGACACGGAGTGAGCGAGGGAGTGACGGAGAAGGAAATAACTTTGCATCCCTCGAGGCTCTTTGTAATGTCTCCTACTGATTTGATTAGTTATGGTTTGCAGGGCCGGTGGGAGAACACACAGCTATTTCTAGTTCTGCAATGCCAAGTGTCAGGTGCCAAAACCTCACAGCAGAGCCACATTTCGTGTGCTCCCCCGCTTCTCTCAAGTCATGGGCGTCAGGAAGCTGGCATGCAAAGAAGGCAGAGGGGAAAAACCAAATGGAGTTTGTCATTCTTAAAGAGAGTGGTGCTTTTTGAGCATGATGGATGTTTGAATTGAGTGGGGTTGAATGTTGGAATATGGGGTGAAAAATGCTTAACTATTTGTAATATTTTGACTTATTTGTTTTTGCCCACCAGCACTTTAATGCAATGTCCTGTCATCGAAAAGAAAGTGTTATCAAATGTCTTCAATGTTCTTTTTTTCTTACCAGAGGGTTGCTGCTGCAGGAGAATGAGCGTTTCTCTGAAGCTCTGCATTATTACAAACTTGCTATTGGGAGCCGACCAACTCTGGCATGTGAGTAAATTCTTGTCTCTTTTTTTTCTCTGCAGATATGTGATGAGTTGGATTACTCAGGAATCACACATTCTCACTCATTTCACAATTTTGGCTGATTCATTGTCATTGGTTGGGATAATGCGACCCAAGCTATTAGCTAGTCATTTCATTGATTGCTATCAGTCTCTAATTTCAATGCCGAGTTAGCTGTTCTTGGACTACATGGTTATTTGAAGAGCCATAGTCAGCTTGACAGACAGATTGAGATTCAATCTCACACCTGAAGGCTCACATGTTAGATCAGGGCTTGTCTTTTACTGTTCCAAGGTTGACTTTATGAGAGAGGACGCATTTCCTTGCAGATTTTTTGATGTGATACCTATAAATCTTCCTGTGTTTCATCTCTTTTTAACCTGATTTATCTTTATTTCTTCATTTTGTCATACTTATTCTATCTTTTGTCTTTTTTAACCTTTTATTCTGGTCTCCTTTTCACTATATCCCTGCATGTCTTTGAAAATCCTCCACATTTCCCTTTGGGATTTGTCCTTTCAGTACTCATGTAAGCAGAGGAAACTTAAAGACCAGTGAAGGTGCAGCCTACAGCAGGTTCTACTAATGTGTGATTGCAGGTTCTTCCTTAAATGTGCCTTATTTTTCTCTTACCTACAGCGGCCTACTTAAACACAGGAATAATTTTAATGAACCAGGGCAACCTGGAAGAGGCCAAACGCACCTTCCTCACTTGTGCCGAGATACCCGATGAAAACTTAAAGGATCCCCACGCTCACAAGAGCTCCGTCACCAGCTGCCTGTACAACCTGGGAAAACTGCTTCATGAACAGGGCCAGCAGGAGGTTGGTGTCTGATTTGTGGTTAAAAAAAACCCAACAAAATACACCCTCACTTCCAACAGAGTGCAAACCAGAATCTGAATTTACTAAATGAACTGTGTTGTTGTGCTTCAGGAGGCCCTGTCCATTTATAAAGAAGCAGTGCAGAAAATGCCCAAACAGTTTGCACCGCACAGCCTTTTCAACATGATGGGTGAGTCACGGCTGGATCTTTGTTTGAAATGCAGCAGATGAAATGATGAGATTAGAGATGCATTACACTGGTGGTACTGCTTTCAAATGTTAATTAGTGTTTTGCTGCAATGCTATAACCATTTCATATATGTACTGTCATCACAATTGAATTAAAGAATGATGTGATTGTTTTATGAATTGTATGAACACTGTGTCGCTTCAGTGATTAATCTGTTTCTTTTTAGACATTCATCTGACATTTTATCTCAGCTTAGACTTAAGTTAAACAAATTGACTTTAACTTGTTGCCAGAGAAATGACTTTAACCACCTGTTTGTTTCCACCATTGTAGCTCTTGAAATGTATGCAGTGACTTTTTGTCCTTTCTAAAGTGGATTAAATCTAATCCGTGTCATAAATCACATCCCACTCTTTGTTATTGTAACACTAATTACATTATTTGAAACTCATCCTCATGACAGTTGGAATGTGAGCATGAATTCCTGGGGCAGGCTGAATGAAAATAGGAAATGTGTTTAGTCAGGTGCAGGGAGAGGTTGAGGAAGGTTAGAGTATGTTTTAGTGTGTTGTTGGCAAAAGGATACTTTATAAAAACTGATGTCATCTACATATCCTTTTACCCCATGGACCAACAGCATATCCTGAGATCCAACAAAGTCTCAGTTTTGAAAAAAGTAGTCCCCTTAAAATGTTTCCTGTTCAGTCCCTCCTCTCCCTAGTCCATGCAAGTGATTTATCTACAGCTGCTGTGTTAATAATTAAGCAACCAGTTTGTTGGTAGATCTATTAAATGGAAGGGTTGTTGCACTTTTGTTTAATAGTAAAAATGAATGAATATAGTTAAATAACTTTGCTTTAAAACATGTACTGTACATGCGGTATAGGCATTAGTATCTTGTCTTTTCTTTTTTTAAGCAAGGTTTTCCCTAAATTGCTGTTAGAAAAATCCCATCTTTATGAAAACCCAGTTAGAAGTGCTGTCCTAAGCATTCTGAGCTTACTTCAGATCCATAATACCTCTTACAGTATGGTGATTATGTCAAGACCGAAAACTCAGAGGGGCTTTCTAAAACCTTAACCCTGATGGGACTTTTCAACGATTTTGAGAAGTCAACAGAATTCTTAGATGTTTGGTGATGGGACTCTTATCATTACATTAAAAGATTGCTATAAATGAAGTAAGACTGGATAGGACCCTCCAGGATCTAGACATGGGTGTTTGTGGACAAATAGTGACCATACAGATAAAACTCTTCGGGGAATCGTGGAAAAAAAAAGCTGATGTGGATATAAGGGGGTTAAACAAAAACAGACTTGGGGAGAAAGGACTAAATGAAGATGACGTGTAAAGAACAGGGATTAGGCTGTTTGGCTCGCACAAAAGTAGGCAAGAAGATCAGTCGATGAGAGCAGAGGACGAATGTTGCAAAGACAGAAAAACAAAAAGCCACTCCACGTTAGGATAAGGATAGGTGGCATAAAAAAAGTCTGGTAAGGAAGCCGAGAGCAGCCATACCTGCAATTATTTATTTTGATGATCTTGAAAGTTCATTTATTTCATTATGTTAAGATAAATCTCTTTCTTGAGATAACCACTTACTGTAACTTTGTTTTAAGAAGTACAGCTTTTTCTTGCAATTTAGAGTTGATGGAGGTGACCTTGACAATGAGCGGTTCGTATATTTGCACCAAATTTCGTTCTTTTTCACAACTGGGAAGAATCTATAGCAATAATTTAAGGCATCCATGAGTTATTCTGTTCACTTCCTGATAATAGCTTCCCTGAACTCTAACAAAGAAAGACCTCTTTGTTTTTTTCATAGTTGGAAAAAAAAAAAAACGATAATCTCAAAATAAGCTACATTAAATGTCAAGTCTATAGGTCTGGCTTATTGAGGTTACACTAAAAACTTCATAGAAAGCCAAAATGTATAGAAAAAAACAAAATTTAACACACGGATAAGGCCATGGATGGATGGATGGATGGATGGATGGATGGATGCTTTCTTTCTAAAGTGAGGGTAATTTTTGTCACCGCTGCAGCATGATAATCAGAAAGTTGTATGATTTGAACCAAAAGGGTCCTCTTCTTATTGTGAAAGCCTAATTTAGAGTCCTTTTCTGATCTGTTTTAGGAGAGGCCTACATGAGGTTGAACAGGCTGGAGGAAGCAGGTCACTGGTACAGGGAGTCCCTCAGAGCCAAGCCGGACCACATCCCTGCCCATCTCACTTTTGGCAAACTCCTGTCCATCACTGTACGTCCTATCAGAGACACACAAACACCCACCAGAATGCCAGGAGACAAGACATCATAGTAGTTGCAGTGGCAGAATGTAATTAAATGGGATAAAGTAGAGGAGCGAGAGATGAATAATGTATTGAAGTAAGGCAGATAAATCCTATTGATCTTTCTGCAGAGTCGGAGGAAGTCTGATAATTGTTATTAGGTGCAAGTGTCTGACAAGGAAATGTAGATGCTAAAATTCTCCTCTCCAGTGTGGGGATCCGTACATACACTAGTGTTAAAAGATATCCAAAGCTGCACAAACTTACCCAACCTTTTACCAGGTATTACCTTTCATTTCGATGTTTTTCTGCAGAACATACTTCACACTTCCTGTGCTCCCACCACATCTCCCTTGCTATAACAACAAAAACACACACGACAGCCGATGTGTTCACAGCTGAGTCAAGTTTAGCTTTCAAGGTTGAACCGTATGCCCTTTGCAACCCTCCTGAAGACGCTTGACCTCTTTCCTTCCACAGCCTGGGGTGCAGAGAGGAGACAAAATCAACCAATATGAGTGTGCACATGCTGACACAAAGTTGCAGCTGCAGTCCTTCAGGGCTTTAACCCATAGTTCCCCTTTTGTTTGAAAGATTTGATGATATTCAACACAAAGTATGTGCACACTTATATAATATTGTGTCTCCCACTATGGCCGGACATCTGCACTGCTCCTTTAGGCCGAGGGTTACAGATTCATCTTGGGCCACCTTCACCACTACAGGGTTTAAGAAACAGAAGATTGGATGGACCCTGGACAATAGGCCAGTGGACAGACTTATAATGCAATTACCTTGTTTCCTTATTGAATCACTCCAGTTTAGGCTGTCTTGCCTGAGTCAATCAACGACACAGACAAGGAGGGAAAGGTTAAATTAAAGTCTTGCACTAGGCTTCACCCCAACATGTGTTGTCATGCTGTGAGACTTGGACTGCATTACCTTGATTACAACTATACTTTCAAAGTGATCTTATTATGCTTTTATCCAGCTGATACTAACGTTAAAAACCTGTTAGTCTGATATCTGGCCACATCCTGCAGCAAACAGCAAGTGCAGCTCCAAAACAACGAATTTGGCTCGTTTGGCTCCCAGTGTCTGCTGTCATGTGAGAGGCTTGCTATGTTGCTGGCGTCCAAATAAAGTGCTGTTCATGAAAGAAAGTTGTTACCTCGTCAACACCAAGCACATTTTTTAGGTTTAAACTCACTTGTTGATAACTGAGCACTCTCTAATAGCTGTCTTTGGCCTCAAACCTTTCACAAATATGCTCGGTGACGACTTACTCTGATTTGATGGATGGTTGGAGAAGAGGTCTAATTAAATTGGAAAGGGGGAAGCAGCCAACAAAAATGTGAAAGAAGCTATTCAAGCCTCATGCTCACCTATTCATTTAGAGTGACTGCAGATATGGGAAGAAGCTAATGAGGCAATGCTAATACACCCGGCCTGCTTATTTCTTGTTGCATGGCAAGTCTTCTGGCAATATGGAAGCAATCAGTGCTGAAGCATGAAACAGAAGAGGTGGAGATATTTAATATTCTCAGTTTGGTTGCAGGTTCACACACATGCACACAGAAACACTTTGGAGGTTTTTAGCATCATTTTCCTGCTGATAGCTTGCAAAATAGACTGCACATTCACATATAAGGCAAGATGTTTGTGCATGATGCATGCCTTTTAAATTGCACACATTAGGGTGTACATGCATATACTCTAATGATTTTGGTATAATTATGTACTAATATGTATTTTGTGATGACTTCAGATTTGTCATTAAGTTTAATACTTATCATTTGTTTATCTTTCCAATTATTAATAGCAAATATAAAAGTTGAAAAATGAATTTGTTGTCTTCATAGGGGCAGAAGACAGAAGCAGAGAAATACTATTTGAGAGCTATTCAACTAGACTCCACAAAAGGAAACTGCTACATGCACTATGGTAAGAAAGCATCTCAAAACATTTTATTAACAGACACTTTCAAACTTTTTTCAAAAGAGGTATACTATGGGGAGAAAGATATTTTTCTGTGCTTGAAAGCATATATTTGGTTGCCTGACATGACTACCAGGTCGAAAACTCTGCTATAACACAACCGTTTTATCCAATCTTTGTTTGAGGCCAGCAAGGTTTCAATAAAAAAAAAAAACCCTCCTCATTCAACAAGCAGTTCAGTTTTGTAGGATAATGCTACAAACTATCTGCTCAGAGTCGAATTATCCAGCCCTTTCATCTCTTCTCCATCCTAACTTCATCTTTAAATCATGATACATTTACTTACCTCAGAAGTGGGAAATCTAAAATAATTTGCTCTTACCTTTTTGCTTTGTTGTTAACAGTAAATTCAGCAGTTCGATTGTTCACCGAATAATTAAATGAACTAATAATGCTCTCCTAAGACTTTGTCAAATGTTTAGACCACATCAAGTCACAAACATTTCAACCTTAAGAAATGGTCAACATACAAACGAATCCCTGCAAAGTGAGACCTCTGCAGTTCTTTATAAGAGTCATGGCTGATTATCACAGTGTGAAGCACTTGTTGCCACACTGTAATAATGAGGCTTTGTTGCAGTAAGCTGTCTTTATACTAATAATTAGACACAATTTGACACTTTTTAATCCAAGAGCTAAACTCCCTCAGAGGGGGAACCCTCTCCAACTTGTAATCCAAATAGGACCAGACTGTGTCTGTGTTTTGAGGTTAGCGTGCACTCAATGGAGGGTTATTATCACGCGCCTTTTCTATTGCATCTAATCAGGCTTCTGTTGAGAAGTTTTAGAAGAAGTTTAGCATCGTCACATATCTGCTTATTAATGTGATGAATTGTTCGCTCATCTTAGCTAACTTAAATATCATTCTGTATTGCAAATATGTAATCTCATATATTATTTTCTTTAGATTTTTACAGGTTTTTTACCAAGTATATCAACTGTATCTCCAAAGCAATGTAGCTGGCTAGCTTATCAGTTAGCAGCTACCCCTAGCTTCCCATCTACTTCTTCTGACCTCACTCACTTTGTGTGTCAGTTTTTTAGTTACACTCATGCAGTCTTTAGTCATAATGGTACTTTTATTTTATAACACAATATATATTTAGTTTTTTCAGAACTGGACCAGCCTTTTTGAATTTGAAGCAGATACAACTCTGCAATGGAAATAACCCTGGTTAGCCGTGGTGGCTAATAGCTAGTGCAGGCTGACCTAATGTAGCTTCTGTTTACTATCCTTCAGCAGATCATAGCTGTCAGGAAGCAAGGCCAGCTGGATGACAGCCTGCTGGATTCATAGTCCTAAATTACTGAATTTTATTTGAAACTGCTGCTGAGGAAAAATCATTAATAATGATTGATAATCACATTGGCAATATTGAATCGGTGTGTAGCAATTGCCAAAACTACGAAGAACCACAGATAATCTGACAAATGATGTGGAATATATAGATATTAGGAGAATTTCCTCCCTGAGCTTGTCTTCTTCCTGCTATTTTTTTCCCTCATCCAGTGTTGCCAAGTAAAGAGATGCCAAGACAAAATCCCATAAATGACCTTTGAGCAAAGTCGAACCGACCTTTAGATGAGTTTTCATAAAATTGGCAATGCAGATAACAGCAAAAACAAAATTTATATACATTCTTCTGGCTTAATGGGATTATTTGGTTAATGCAAGTTTCTACCCTAATTATTCTTTAGAAACTGGAAGACGTTCCTTTTCGGTAACAGCCTACCGTTGTGAGGCTGTTTTTATATGAATCTGGGGCCAAAAATGTTAAAATTAAAAACAGCACAACATTGCCCTCGTACAATTCCTGCTATAATCCACCCTCCGTCCAAGCTTGCTGCTCATTTAATCTTATAAGTATTTTACAAAGAGTCAAAGTGGAGCAGTAATTATATGTCTAATCTCTTTCTGCATTTACCGTGGAATTTACTTTTACTGCTTTTACTATTGCTTTCGATGCTGGCACTGTATGAGCTGTTTGAGGTTTTGCAGATGGTGCGAACACATGCACAAGCACACATGCACACTGTGTTTATCTGAGAGAGGAGACAAGATTAGAGCACACTGTTTACTATTCATAATAGTAAAACATGACACGGCGTTCCCTCTGTGCTGCCGTTGGTGCAGCATTTCACATCGGTTTGGAGGAGCAGACGCTTGCTCCTCCATGTTAATATCTCCAGGATATTCATAGGAAATGAAATCTGTCGTCCTCTGCTGAAAGCACCATTGTGCATTGTCCCTTTCTCCCCTTTCTTATCACTCTCAGTTCTTCCTGGGGCTTTCTGTACTCTTGCTTGGTCAGTGGCAAGGGGACCATTGCTGTCTTTGGACCAAGCTGCTTCCCCTTACGAAGCCCTTACACTCTTCTCTATTTTCTTTTTCCTGTTATCTTGTAGTCTCTTGCTATGGGTGATGTTTATTTGGGCTGCTTTGCTTCCTCCTTTGGCTGTCCATGGGTCACTGGAGGAGCTCCGTGTATGAGTGTGTAAGGAGTGATGATATCTGTCCGCATCACAACACAAAGGATGAACGCACACACGTTGGAGAACACGTGGAAGGGAGGACACAGAGGGTGAAAGTCAAGATGAGGTCCCCTTTCCGGTCATTGTTCTCGGTGACACGTTTCAATGTAAATCGTCCCTTACGTGACCTGGAGTGTCTTGCACTTATTCAGATTCAGGTATTCCTCTCGTCTTACAGCTGATGATATCTAGGGTCAGGCTTGACTGATAATTTGAAAAGCCTCGTGGGTGTCACAGCAGGTGGCCAAATTCCCGCCGGATGATGCATGAATCTCCATCTCATCCCCACTCTGAACAAAGCAGCTGCGCCTCACTTTTTTTTGTTGTCATTTTTGCTGTTTTTCTTCTTTCTGTGACACTCATCTCTAGCCTCTAGTCATCATTGTTCCCCCTCCATCAGCTTCCATCTTTGTACAGCTTTGTTCCTCTACATGCTTTCCTCATTTTTTTTTTATCTTCATCCCACTTTTATCAGCTTTATTGCAGCATAATATCATATAAAAAAAAATCTGCGAGCAGAAAAGGGGGGGGGGGGGGGAACTGCTCTGTGCACAAAAACAAGAAAAAAAATCTTAAATTAATAACATGGCATGAAATAAGGCTGCACTGAATATTTGATCAATTTCAAGTTTGATTAAAAAAAATGTTATTTTGAGTATTGGGAGGATTTTGTAAAATATTTATTTTACTGCAGGTATACCCTTACAGAAATAATTTTATTAAACCCTTTTTTTGTATGATTTGTTTAAATGCACCAACACCAGAAAACAATCCTCTTAGTGGCCCCGAGGGACCATCATTACTGCTCCCTTCCTTGCTCAGTGAGAGGGACACTCCACTCTCCTTTTTCAAAGAATCCTTATTATTAGAACAAACCAAAGACAGTGAATTGCAATGTTAAAAAGATGGATCTTCACAACAAAATTCCGCTTTTCCTCAGGGTTCTGTTTGCAAAGAAAAGGAGGGATCAGCATTCAGTAGCTTGAGACCCGGGAGACTATTACTGTTCCATTTTAATTTGTTTGTCAGCAGGTTTGCAGCAAAGCTCCCTGGAAAGGTGAAGCATGTCCAAAAGTAAGATGAGGGTAATTTAATGTAAAGTGGTAAATCGGGATATTGGCCTTGTTGGAGGAGTGTGCTGTCACAATGACCTTCTAGTTGTCAAAATATTTCACTTTACACCATAAATCTGAACCTGTTCGCCTTCATTTATCAGCCTTCTATAGAAATTGTTCTAAACTCCATCATAAGAATTAAATATAAAATGTGCACCAGTACAAAAAAAAACAAAAACAAACAAAGCACCTAGCTTGTAATATTCGGGTTGTTTACATTTAGAAACACCTTCCATTGACCATATATGGTAACAACACACCCCTTTTGAAATCACATGGAAATTGCCTCTGTTCCTCCCCAGGGTGACGGTCCATCACCCTGGGGAGGAACTTCACTGATGGAGAATAAAGAAGAATAAATTGCTGCTGAGTTTGGAGCCAACTAAATGTAGTTGCTTCCTTCTTTCAGTTCATACCTTCAAGTTAACATTTATTTTGGCAATGTGGTGCATTTCATGCAAGAGGCAACACAATGTTTTACATGAACGAAAACAAAAAAAAATGGAGTTGAAGTACATTTCCTAAAGTGCAAGCCAAGAGCAGGAGATGAATGTTACTTAACGATCCCTTCAAACACGATACTGTGTTTTAAAATAAAAGGTGCAACTAACAAGAGCTAAACGCTGCATGACAGAAAAGTGTGCAGTAAATGAAAGAAGAAATTTCTTTGAGAAATATAAAAGAAATTGTGTGATATCAACTGGATACTGAACGTCTACCTCTGGATGTTGTATTCTTATTTTGTAAAGCACGTTGACCTTCGGTTGGTTTAAAAATGTGTTAAAGGTGACTTGATTTGACATGACTTGCACATGCACAGTCCCAGCATCATTGCAGATGCAGCTCTTTCCAATTTGATTTTAACTGGATGTTGAACAGTTCAAGGGAAATTAAAGTAGTAGGTCAAAAAAAAAAAGACTGCATCTAACACGGGTGGCGGAATACAGCCCAGTGGTGATTAGGAAATGTCCCACCTGTCTCCTACGTCATGTCGCTTATCAAAAACCCACTTAGATATGTGTCACAGGTGTCTTGTGTAAGTTTTGAAACCACAAAGGCTACTTGTCTGTTTCTAAATAAACATGATTACTAATTGAGAAGAAGAATGCATGTGGATGCTGAGATTGCTGTGACACCAAAGATATTCGAATAAGCAGTTCAGAGTTGTTTTCTATTTATGCACAGTTGGTTCTCAGGCATTTAGTATGCACATGTCTGCACATATGATAAATGGGAGCCCAGGACTATAGTCCGTGTCTGAACTATATCATTAATCCATCTTCCAGTTTGAGCCAATTAAACCTTGTATATAAAGGATTTTTGAAACCAAATTTCCCCTCTTTTATTAACAGGTCAGTTCCTGTTGGAGCAGTCCCGTCTTGCCGAGGCTGCAGAGATGGCAGAGAGAGCAGCAGAGCTGGATAATTCAGAGTTTGATGTGGTCTTCAGTGCTGCCCACATGCTCAGGTTTGTTATACCGCTGGCGTAAAACAGCGCTGCTTCAGGGTGGGGCGTCCCTCTGCGAGTACAAAAAACGTAATTACTGAATGTTTTAAGAAATGTTCTGCAAATCCTGTATTTCCAGAGTTTGCTGACCTCTTGCCTTAGTTCTTCTACCACTTCCTTTTATGAAGCATCTTTTGATATATGAATTACGCTTAGTTTGTAGAATGGTGAATGCTCTGTCAGTGGGAAAGCTGCCATGGAGGTTATTATATAATGTGGATATAAACAGCAATACAGTTTCAGTCCATCAGGATGAGGTTTTTGGTTGAGGGCTTGTAAAGAAGCCACCGGAGAATTTTCCCTTCAAGTTTGGCAAACACATGCACAGACAGCTTATAAATCTTAAAAAGTGTCAAAAGGGACTGCAAATGTCCTCTACCTCCAACAACTGAAGGGAATATTGGAATGATGAACCTTAATTCTCTTTTGCTCTACATATCTGCTAAAGTCATTACGGCTCTGCTGCGTCCCTCTCCAAGCACCACAGAGGATTAGTAAAAAGGTCGAAAGTCTCTGGGCTCGGCCGGGGTTTGCTTTGGAAAATGTACGAATAAATCTCAGTGACGGATCACTTTGCTCTGTTCTGACTGGATGTTTTCAGCTGTGACATCAATCCAAGCAGATAAGAGTTAAATAACGTGACAAACACCTGTTGAAACTAAAGCTGCTCCTCTGATGATAAAGAAGAGCCAGGAATCATGTAGGATAATAATTATTAAACAACCCAGGTTGATGACAGGCTTAGAAAATCAATCTGCATGCGTTACACCTTTATCTGAGTCCTACAAGTAGAGCTTGTGATTCTTTTCTTTTTTTATGTGCTCAAGGCTTCTCCCAGAGGACACCTAGCAATGCTGCCCTTAAACCTGACTTCCTGAATCTTTATCTGCCATTTAACAACTCTCCAGCACTTTTCCAAACCAAACAAAAACGAAGGAAGAACACTGTAAGATGACTGTGATATCAGACCTAAAACCTGCAGCATATTTCACGTAAAACACAACCTTAAAAATAACTGGTCTCCTCAACTTTATTAACTTTGGCACAGTCCATGTACTCTGAATATATTTCTGTGTTTGGAGCGGATCAACTGATGGTGCTTTATGTACCCAGTTGTAATGTGGGCACGTAACGCTACAAGGAAGACTCGGTTTTACTGGAATCAACAACTTTCATCACTTTTTATTTGTTTTTGATAAAATTCTGAATAATAACAAGACCTAAGTTGTCTTAAAATAACCCCTAACATTATGAATCACTGTCAAAATTGTAACAAATGAGATAGCACATGGCCCTGCGACAGACTGGCGACCTATCCAGGGTGTACCCTGACTCTCGCCTGATAATTGCTGGGATAGGCTCCAGCCCACCCGCGACCCTGCATGGATTAAGCGGTACAGAAAATGGATGGATGGAGACCGCACATATTGCATTTTCAAAGTCAAAAGTCAACAGTAGCAGACAAAGTTCTGGATCATGCCAAACAAAAACTATTGCATGCTTCTGCAACTGGAGAAAAAATTGTTTTTTAGTTACTGACCTACAGATTGTACACAGCAAAGATCAGCAATTAAGAAAATATTAGAGAACCTGGAAGTGGCCATAAATAAGTTATTTAAAGGTTGTATTTTACCATAGTATGTCCACAAAATGTCTTTAAAATACAATAAGATGCATTTTGATTGAATTGTGAAAATGTTTTAAATCTGTTCATGGGAAAAGAGCCATTAGCCAAGATAGCACTGGTGCTAACCTTGCTGATACAACTTTCTACATATGTAGGCGTTAATATGCAGATACTTGCGAGCTGTGATGAGAATCACTGGCTTGCAGTATTACATGAAACAATACTCCAGTGACACAGAATCCAACCCCATTCTCACCAGTTTGAACCAGAACTGATTGGTTGCAAACATGGTGGGACAACTCTGAGGACAAAATGGTTTGACACTGATGTCCAGGACGTCAATGTTGCATTTCATTGATCTGCTTTGGTTGTACGTTGAACTGAATGGCTGAAAGCAACATTTTAGCAACATTTTCTTCCTGGTCTGGCTGTGGCCACGTCTGTGCTCCTGTGTTACAACCATTTCAAATGCTGGAAATCTCCAGATCACCAAAAAGTTATGCATCACATCATCTATGAGTCTATGAATGACTGTTTTTCCATTTGGTCCACACCCAACAGGAACAGTAAATAACTGCTTCTTTAAACAGCCTAGAATAATTGTGAAAACTCAAAGTCTTAGATAATATATACATTTACCCATGCATGCTATGTGTACTGCATGTTGGAGACTGCAGGGATGTACACATTATTTCCATGCAGTTTATGTTTCTGGATCAGTGTTGTGTGCAGTGCAGTGTTAGTTAGCCTTTAAAGGTGCTATAAAACTCAAACTTTAAGTACTAACCTACATACAAACATTATGCTCCAGCCCCCCATGGCTATGCATGGGAATAAGCAGGTATAGACAATGGATGGATGGATGGATGGATGGATGGCCTACTTGGAGATGCAATAAAAAGCAGTTTATGCAGAATAGTGTTTTTT
>JAOXYM010000025.1:16951031-16962493 GCA_028567055.1 Leptatherina wallacei | reverse complement strand
ATGGATGGATGGATGGATGGATGGATGGCCTACTTGGAGATGCAATAAAAAGCAGTTTATGCAGAATAGTGTTTTTTTTTAGCATCTTTCACTTTAACTCACAGCTTCATGCATTATTCCAGCAGAATAAGCTGTATAAATTTAACATGCAAGGACATTTGGTTATTTCCCTGAAATGATGTGCAAATTCAGTTTAGAATCAAAATAAGTTTCTAGTTACTTCACACTGTTAATTAATGACTCACAATTATTGCAGCAATTTACGCGGCAAGCTGTTTTAACGAGGAATGAATGCCATCAAAAGCACCAATTTTCATTAATGCAACATTATTGTGATTATGTGCAGATTTTTTACTCTCTGTTCCTCTTCCTCCTCAGACAGGCCAATCTAAATGAGGCAGCAGAGAAGCAATATGAGCGTGCAGCCAGCCTCAGACCAGATGTAAGTACCTGCGACTGTTTGCACTTATCATGGAAATAGGCTCACACTCCTGCAGTGAAAATGCAATTTACAACATACTACGCGTTACCCATCATCCTGACATCGTATTAAAGAACCGTTGTTGCTGTTTTCTATTGCTTTAGCAAAAAAAAAGAGGAAAAAAAAGTAGGTATTGTTTCCTGATGCCGAAGTCACACACTCCGCTTCAGAGTAAACACTCGATCATCTCGGTGCAGTTAAACGGACGAGCCTCGGGGGGATATCATGTCTCTTGATGTCAGCACGCACGCCCGAAGTAGTTTGGAGCTATTATATCCTGTTTCTGCCTCGTGTGCATCAGTCACTTCAAAGAGGAAGAGTGTGTAGGTATGGGTTGCAAGAGAGGTCATTTAGAATCATAGGAACAAGACCTGAGGGGAGCTTCCTGCAGTGATTTGTTAAGTCGGGTCGCTTTAAGATCTGGTCCGTGACTTATGTAGCATCACAATGAAAGAGGTTTAGACCTTCATGTCTCGGCTGCATTAACCAGTGTTATATCGCTGCACTCTTGTCTGACATACCCCCACAGACCTGTCAGGTGCTGGCAGCTTTTTATCTGTGATTTTTTTAGCTATTTTTGAGTGGATTTGCATCTCAGTCCCTTTTCCATTACTTTTATCTTTTTGAACCAAGTTTTTTTTCTGCAAACTGGCTCACAGATGAGACGTAGAAGCTGGGAATCTCTGCTTCTCAGCATTTGTTCCTGTTTTAATTTGTCCTTTTTAAAAGCAAAAAAAAAAAGGAGAAGAATAGTGGCTATCCATCTCAATATGTAAAGATGTGTGTTTATATTGTATTGTGGGAGGAAAAAAGTTGCCTCAAATTCATTATATTTCACTCTTGTTGTTTGCCAGCGGCTCGGCGCCTCTCGTCTTTGACATTTTCTCTGCAGGTGAATGACAGCCGCTCAAATATGAGCTTAATCCAAAAGCTTTCAGGTCATGCAAGATTCAGCTCCGGTTCTACGTGCTAAGAAAAGCAAAGAATGTGAGAGTTTTTAATAACCCCTACTCAGAAATTCGTCTCTAAATGTAATGAGCAGAAATGGGAATGTTTGCTGAGTGTGGAGGGGTTTACCAGTTGGTCCCCGCAGATCAAAAAGGATAAGATGAGCTCATCTTGTGATTCCTCCGGGAGTTCTCAAAGTTTCGCTGCTTGCTGAATGGCTGTACTTATGGTTTCTATAGCAACAAAAAGTGTTTTCTTCACTACAGAAAACATTCTCTGTGCAGCTACGGAAGAGAAACACCAAAGTTTGTTGCTTTGCTGTGATCTTGTATGTACAGAGCTCCATTGCTAACGTTCCCCTGATTAATCTTGGAATGTTTGGAATAACAGAGATCCTCATTTATCTGGCTCAGCAGTGCGTGTGACACCTTTTGTACAAAGATCTCATACGGAACATAAACCAGAACAAGGTTTTGAAGAGCTTTCACATTTCACTGCGTGTTAAATTCATCTGTTGCAGGAGGTAAAGAGGGGGGGTGGGGGGGACACCAGTGCAATTTCATTATAGGGAAGAAATCAAAAGTAGCATTTGGAAGAAAAAAAAAATCTGTGAACTAGCAGCCAAATTGCAAACTATACGTCATGCAGAGAGGATGCAGGGCTGGGGGAACGAGGCCAGGTCTGGGGGAGGTGCAGACGACTTCTCGGATGAAACTTGGTGTGTTTGATAGTTACGTCTCGGTATGACTCGGATTCGTAGATATCTCACAACACAATTATTTAAGTCCAGATGGTTTCACTTTGCATACATAAAAAAAAGGTAAAAAAAAAGAATGCTACTTGATAAACGAGACATCTGAAACACTTCTCTAAATGGATTTGTTCATCCACATCAAGAACAAAAGTGAGCACCGGCCTGCAGACGATCTACAGCTACCTTTTTTTTTTCAGTGTGACACATTCAAAGCGACGAGCTTTCATCTCTAAGATTGATTTTTCTCAACCTTAAGTAAATTTCCCTATTGTCATTTATTTAATCCACCCTCTGTAAAACATCTGGCAATATTCCTGAAACACGTGTCTGATAATTGTGTCTGTCAAATATAGAAGAGTGAGAACAGCAGCTTTTATAATAGTTTACCCAAATAAGGCTATCACCAGCCACAACACCTCCCGAGTCACTCTCGTTTCACCAGGCACCGTGTTGTCGTCCTCTCTCTTTATTATCTTCACCGTTTTCTTTCCCCAGTACCCGGCTGCTCTGATGAACCTCGGCGCCATCCTCCACCTGAATGGCAAACTTCCAGAGGCGGAGGCGAACTACCTGCGGGCTCTCCAGCTCAAACCGGACGATGTTATTACCCAGTCCAACCTGCGCAAGCTGTGGAACATCATGGAGAGGCAAGGACTCAAGACAAAGATGCAGAAAGATGACCTTTGAATCGTTTCCTTGGATGGGAAAAAAAAAATCTCTGTTCTTAGACGTCACATTAGGCCTGTGATGCTTGTGAAAGACAATTTGAGGCTTGGCATGTTTGCATTTCGATGGCCAGGCTCCACCAGACCACCAGTGCCATATAGTGGCTCCAACCATAAAATTATGTCTCATAGCAGCAGATAATCTGACTGTCATTTAAATATTTGGTATGTTTAAGGCACTTAATATGTAACGCAACCTGGTTTGACTTTAAAAGGAAGCATACTGAAGTTTGTTTACAAGTGTCGAGGAGAACTACTGTATCTGTGTGGGGGGGGGGGGACGACACATGTAAAACCTTTCCATCATGCTGTAGCATCTCTAATCTAGGCTCACAGCTTGAAGCCATAACCGTCACTACTGGACTGAAGCTGCATGATGGGTGATGGACGCTCCAGGTTTTGACAAGGAAGAAGGACCTCTTTTATTTTAAATGATCCACTATGAGTTGACGGCGTTTAAGGAGAGCAGAGCAGTGAGAGCATGTCGCTGCACAGATGTCTTTTAGTACCACTTTCTGTGCAGCACACCAGTGCAGCCAGTTCCTTTCTGTGGTCCAAGTCGGTGAAGATTGTCTACTCTTGGTGCATTTTAAGTGTATGAGACTGTCAAAATGTAAAAACGGCTCACGAGAAACCTCATCATTGGTGCCAAAGCTTGCACCGAGTCGTCACACCTCTCGTGCCAAGCAAGAACTGTTCCTCGTGTTAAATGTGATCAAGTGATCAAATTTAATTTATTATCATTGTGTTATTTTATGTGAGAATGCCAACACTGTGTCATATCATCCCGCCCGCTTTCATTCATTCGTCCGAACGGGCTTCAGTGGGGCACCGTGACATTTACCTGAAAGCGGTTTTTTTTTTATACATGTACGTTGTTTTTTCCCCCCTCTCTGCTCAGGGACATCAGGTTGTGATTCCAGTTACAGAACCGAAGATCTGTGACCCAGAGAGCTCTTTGTAAAACGATGTTAGATGTTTTTTGATGATTGTGATGTTCGGTTAAATTATAGCAAAACGTGTAGCTTCAGATTTGTGTTGTGTTTTTTTTTTTTTTGTAAAAGAACAGTGAACCTTTTTCCATAATAAACAGATGATTCTTTTTTCTCTTGCTCTGCTGAGTGACTTTACCCAGAAAGCAGCTCCACATTCCAGCAGCAACACCTGCATTAGGATATGTTATGTGAGGGTGCTCATACAGGACGTTTAGAGTGTGAGGTTTTGGCTGCGATCCAGTCGCTCTGTGCAGCCGTACATCACGCTGTGCACAGCGGAGACTGGGGAGCGGCGGGGCAATCTGAAACAAAAAACAGAGATTACTCCAGCTGTTTCGGTGCAGCTGGAATTCTTTGTAATACCTCTCTGTTCCTCACTGCTTTTCACATCTCCTCTGGCCGGTTCAGTTTCTAAACGATGGATCTCAACAATTAGAGAATGACAAAAATATTAGAAAAAGCCTGACGTATGCAGGGTCTCACTTATCTCTGGAAGGTTAGTGAGTTTCATGTTCCTAAACTACATAAACTCATTCCTCAAACATGAAATATGTCACCGCTGATGTAAATCAACAGCATTAAAGGATAATGTACCAGGCTCCTCTGTGACAGGAAACAATGTGGTGTCAGGTTTATCCTTTAATATTTCACCTGTCTTTGTGACAGAGCTGACAGGATTGATGTCAAACAGGGCGCAAAGAAGAAGGAGACGACATGCCGGTACTGTTCCAAATCGTCAAAATGGCAAACTAAATTTCATATAGATTGTTACAGATCAGAGAAGAGTGAAGAGAGCAGCGTGTAACCTTTGTGTTTTCTGGATGCTGATCCTAATAAGTGATGCTTGCACTCGAGGCTGAGAGGCTCAACTATCTGAGAATAAAAAGCTAAGAATTAATTAAAAAAAGCTTTAGATTACGTTCTATTGCTACCTAAAGTGAACCATTCCCATCAAAAGCAATCTCTGAGCATTTTAAATAGAAAATTAATAAATTCACTTCATATCCATGTAAACACAGTCCAGTTCAGTCCATCAATCATCCATTTCCTACATCCGCCTCATCCTGTTTCAGGGTCACAGAGAGGCTCATCCCAATCAAAACAGTTTAAACCCATTCATTATAAAACGATCCAAACGTTTTTTAGATAAGGATTCCAACATGAATCAAATCTATTTGATTTGTTTGAGTTGATTCCCGATACACAGAAGGTCCAATTGCACTTATATCAAAAATAATCTATTAGAAAAGCTTTTGGAGGATCAATCTGAGAAAGATATAAAAAAGTGTTAAAAGACCATCCAAGACTCTCCAGCCCCAGTGTGATCCGTTTCATTCACAATGTCTGAGTGCTGAATCTTAAATAATGTAAAAGAAAAAGAGAGTAGTGACAGTTTGAGTTTCTCCTCCATCAGGGACACAATATACAGATCCACTAATTAGAGCTGCGATTCTCACAGTCTCAACATGTTGATCTCATCCGATCAAGCAGACATCAAAGAGTCTGTAATCACATGCAGACTTGGCGACCACCAAGCAGTAAATATTTCAGAAGATTTGCAACTTGACTTGCATGAAGTTACAGCCCCAGTTTTTTCTTTTTTCAAATTAATTTAGCATAAAAGTGTGAGGACTTTTATGTGTTATGTAATGCAAAAAATAACAAACACAGGACGGATCTTGGTTTGGAAAATCATCTGTGAGGCTGAATCCGTCCATTGCACCCACAGGACCATTTCATATGGTTCACTCAGAGATGACGGCCTGGTTCTGGAAAACAGCTCTATCCAGTCAGCAAAGTCACACACACACACACACGCACACATATTCATAATATCACATCTAAGTTATTCTCTTTATCTGACTGCAGATAAATGGGTGTTATTACCCATTTACACCCGTTATCTGTCAGCTTTCTGTCAGGTCGCAGAGATAAAAGCTCTTCGGCTACATCAGAAGATTCAGGGGTTTTATTTTCATGAGTATCCCTCTGGTTGGACATCACTGTTTTTACATCGAGCCACGTTCACTGAGTTAAAGAAATTAATGGGAATTTCCCTTTAGAAAAAGCTTTGCCCTTATGGTTAGTAGATGTTAACTTCTGTTGGATGTTGGAGGATGATTCAAAGCTTCTTTTTCTTTTGCAAATGATTGCAAGTTTGTATCTCAGCACACTTGGTTGGAAAATGTCTTATGCATCCTGCGGAGATGGCGACACTGTGCTAGCAAAAAAAACAAAATGTTCAATCTGTCAACGGAGACCTGTGACAACGTATTTAGATGCCCAATCCTGGTTGTGAAAAAACACATTTAAAATAATTGTTTTTCTTGTGGAAATATGAATCCTTTGTGTGGTTCTTCTGCACACTAACCAGAATAAAGATGGGAGTTGTTTTTTTTTCTTCATGGTTTTTATTCCAAAACTTAGACACTGCTCTCTGCTGAAATTGGGGTAGAATTGCAAAAAAAGACTTTGGTTTTCACTCATCTTGGGATTTATTATTAAAATGAAACTTTTTTTGTTTTCATTTGAGGCCATTTGATGGCTGGTTTGAAATGCTGGTCAGGCTGTAATTCACCCACTTTCACCCAGTTAGACTGAAAATATGCATTTCTGGGGGATTTTATATGAAATCCTTTAGAAAGCTGCGTGTGCTTTTTGCTTCATTACCCATTTTTGTGAGGCTTCTCATAAATTCCTCCATCTGAACTAAACAGAGATCAAGTGCCACCCACAGACCACATCAGATATGATCAAATAAACCCTGTTTTTTACTTCTTAAACTCAAGTATCAGAAAGCTGCCGAGTAATTCAGAGTCAAATTGTAACAAATCTAAATAACATGCACCCACTTTCCCAAAGGACCCTCACCTCCTTTGACCACGCAAACACAATGCACACACATGCAGATCACTTACCAGATGTGATCACATCATCTCATTCCCACACAGCATCACCAGTAAGAACAAGTGAGCCTGTGCATGTCTGCTGTTGGTGGGTTATTGTTTCACTCATGTCAACCAAACAGCAAAGTTTTAAAATGAAAAAGACATTTGATTTTACATGTTGTGAAAAGAAAGCTCATAAATCTAAAATCTTGGTTGTCTTCTGGCAGAAATGGGCCTCCACATCATAGCTCATATGTCAGAACAGAGACTCCAAATAAAAAGAGAAATCGTGCATGGTCCAGGCTTTATTCACAACAACAGCAGTTTGAAAATATACCGTGGGAAAAAACACACATTCATTTCAAATTACATATTGGATGTTGTTTTCACTGGAAAATGTGAAGCGTGGTGCTTCAAAGCCAAAACACACATCGGGATTTTTCTTGCTGCCTTTTTAAAGAAGGGACTCTTTTCAGCAACCCATCACACATTCACATTTCAGAGTGACAACCTGTCACAGTGGTGGAAAAAACAGCCTCACACAGGTTCACACACTCTGACCTCCAGAATGAAACACCTGTTTGTCTTTCACAGAAATAAACCAACACACCTTGTCTCTTATCAGCAAGAACAAACATATTCTAAACATAGAAGTGATTTGATGAAAAACTGAATTAACGACCAAAGTTCAAAGAATCCATTTCAACCTCAAACACTGACCTGATATCAGACTAAAATGTGTAAGATAGACTCAACTTTGATGAATCTGTGTACCGTGGAAACACACTGGAGACCAACAATACACCAGTGAAACTGGTCCATGAACACAGCACAGCACAGAGCAGCTCTGTTTCACGGTCACACATCTACTGTTGGAGAATTATTACAGAAAAACACTGAGAATGTGCCGGCAAAGAGTTTGTTTCAGAAACTCAGCTTTCAAAAACAAGAGGAGGAAGTAATAAAAGGTATATGTGCATATTACTAACAAAAAGCTCAATTATATGCTGAAAAAACATTAAATACATTTTTATTTTCAGACTTGACAAATATCTCCAAAAGAAAATAACCAGATAAAACAAGTACAAGGAAGATATTTAAGATTTAGTTTCCTTAAATGTGTAATATATATATATATACATATATATATATATATATATATATATATATATATATATATATATATATATATATATATTCTAAATGTTGCAGCTGCAGGGGGGCTTGGATGCCCTGAGGGGTCCAGTATCCTACCTAATATTAAACCTGACAACATTATGCTTATCAATGCTCAGGATCAGTCACTCAGGGTTGAATTAATAGACTTTGTCTCCAGGAGTTGCCTCCTCCTCACTGTAAAGATGTAAAGGATGTAAAGGAGCTGGCTGCACCTTGGTCTTCCTCTTCCTCGCTGGCGACCTCTTTACTGTCATTTGTGATGATTCAAGATTGAGGCTGAAAGTAGAATAATGTGTTTTCATAGCTGGAGGCGGTTACATTTAATCTGAATTCTAAAAACAGTCTCACATAATAATCTTTTGTTCCTTTAGACAGATAACAACACAGATTGTTTGAGCTCCCCAGCTCTGTTGATGACCTGGTTGGTGGAGGGGCCTCTTATTGATCCATCTCTGAGAACTTATCAGCAGACTTCGCTCTGTTTCCAGTTTTCGATGTATCCAAAATGGGATCCTCCTGAATATGAGGACAGGGTGTTCCTAAAACAGCTGCAATGTCTCTTCCCCCCTTTAACCTCTAGTCTACCGAACCTGTTCATCACAATGTCCCACCTGACTGAGCAGCCTGACAGCAGAGCTTAATAAGTGACCACTGGAGAGCAGATAACAAATAAAATGGCTGATCCATTAATTGACTCTCATACTTCATCCAGCTGGATCACCTCCAAAGTTCTTCTGAGCATCTGCTCAGCTGACAGGGTGAACAGTCTCCAGCCTCTCAGTCCACACTGTGGAACCAGTGATGACCCCATGGGTTTGCATCAACGGAGCCTCGTTTTAAAAGCCAACATCACAGTCCCAGTCTCGCAGTAGCCTAATCACTATCTAAACTTTTATTAATTATTACAACTGTGATCATCTTCGGCTTTGATGGTAAGACGATGTGGGTTAAAATGAATAATACTCTACTTTCTACATTGATCTGGAGAACTCAGTTGTATGTTCACACAATGCCAAGGAGGAAAGACATCAGTAATGATCTTAGAGATCAAACTGGGAACAATCAGTTTGTTTTAAGGGAAAACATGTTTGAGGCCTCTAACAAGCCAGGACTGCTGTCTCTAAGTAAGTAATCTGCTTTACTGCATAAATGTGAGATTGTTAATTAAATAATGTCCTCTGTCAGACAACAGAATACTGATGATGCATAAGTAACTTAAATTTGTAGTAATTCTTTCAACAAGTAAACTGAACTATTGGTTGTAGTGAGGAGGTTGACAAGTTTTGTAATTAATAATGATAAGCTTGTGACTTGTATACATTTTTTTTCCAGCAATAATCTCAACAATATATCATTAAGATGGAGTAAAAAAAACCTTCCTTGTGGCAACAGCTGCCTCTGCTGACAGTTTCCATGAATTACAGCTCATTTCACCCATCACACGATGGTTGGGTGTGTTCTCAGAGGAGGAAGTAAATAAAAAAAAAACTAAACAAATTATAAAAATATACATCAGCTTCTTATCAGACATGAAAAACTCTGCTTTTATTACAATGTATTTCCTCCCACTGGCTGATAGCAACCGGTGAGCTCAGTGAGGAAACATGGGTTGTCTGAGTAAGTCTCATCTCCTGCTGAGAGTGTTTGCTCCCAGTTTGGATGTGGTGGATGTGCTGTATATATGCTCGTAATAAAAGCAACTACAGTGGCAGAATTATAATCGCTTTGAATCATGGTTTCATGCTGCTTCGCTGTCACAGCTTCCAGCTGAGCCATAACTGAGTCCACCTGTTCTCCTCCCTGTGTGCTGTCAGTCGGTCTGCAGATGCAAACGGAGCCGTTTTCATTTACCAGCAGGTTTGCTCCCAACACGCACTTCTTTCAGAAGCGTATAAAACTTAAAGCTTTGGTTTATCATGACATTTTACAGCTTGGCCAACTTTCCTAACGCTTAAGGATGCGTTTTGCATTCGCTTGCGTCAGTTTTGGAATATAATCCGCAGTTTTTAATGGTCTGTAGATTAAAGAGACTTCTGCGTTTAAGACAAGAAAAGTGATGCTAAATTGATTGCTTGCTAATCAAGCTAATCATTGTAAATGTGGGAAATGCAACAGCTTGTGTTTCTCACTATTTCCCCTCCACGCTATGCGCTGTGAAGGAAGGAAAAACACTCCTTAACAAGCTCACACCAGCCCAGCCGCACTCATGAAACAAAAGAATCACTCACTCACAGGGTTCAAATTACACTGGAGCTTTCACACCGTGACCTCACAAGTCATGTGCATGGGTATATATATTAATTAGTACATGGTCATGTGGTCATGATTAGGCTACTGCCCAAAAATGTGTGCTGCTACTGTATGCAGCGGAAAAATATCTACCATAAAAGTAAATTTATTAAGAAAATTCACTTCTACTGCCTCTCTTTGAAATATCTGAGTATGAACCTTTCTCTGTGAGAAAACTTTCATTTGGATATGTCGGTGCTTCTTCACAGTGATCAACACAAAGCCAGTAAAAAACACTTTATCCTTCCTGTTCATGAAGATTCAGACAGTTTGCTTTAGTTTTCCCACGCAATTCAAACTATGCTCATTCCCCCTGAGCCTGAGTCTGGAGATGGTCCCGGTGCTGTGGAAGACGTCCTCTGTCCCCAAGAAGCCGATCACAGCTTGTTTGAATGATTATTAACCCGTCGCCCTCACATTTCATGTGATGAAGGTGCTTGAGAGGCTGGTCTTAGCCCAACTGAGGCAGCTATCTGCTGCAGCAGGCCCATTCACATCTGGATGGTGTTTTTTTATTTCTCTGGTGCATTCAACACCATCCAGCCTCTGCATCTGGGTGACAAAGTGCGGGGGCAGGGCGTCGGCGTGCCCTCCAATCTCCTGGGTCAATGACTACCTGACAGGCAGACCACAGTTTGTCCGTATGGGCAGTGCTCTGTCTGACAGGGTGGTGAGTGATGTTGAGGCTCCGCAGGGAACTGTGCTGTCCTCCTTCCTGTTCACCTTATACACCACAGACTTCCAGGACAACACCAGTCCATGCCACCTGCAGAAGTTCTCTGACTACTCTGCAGTGGTAGGGTGTACGAGAGGTGGACAGGAAGGGGAGTAGCTATAGGTGGTGGGCAATTTTGTAGTGATGGAAAGATGGTGATCGACCTCAGGAGAGTGAAGGCAGCCTCCACATACAAGAGACAAAACCAGATTCAACAAACTGATCAGGAAAGCGGGCTTCGTGATTGGCTGCAGGCAGGAGACCTTTGAGGCCGTGGTGGAGAGGAGGACTACAGACAAACTGTTATCTATCATGGACAACCCTGACCATCCTCTCCACCACACAGTGGACAGACAACGCAGCTCCTTCTCCAGGAGACTCATCCAGCTCTGCTGTCATAAAGAGCGCTACCCAAAAGCCTTCCTGCCTCAGGCCATTGCTCTTTATAACGGTTCTCCATGGATTGTTAAACTGTTATGTTTGCAATC
>JAOXYM010000025.1:16930682-16945937 GCA_028567055.1 Leptatherina wallacei | reverse complement strand
CAAATATCAGAGATGCATACACACCAACAGACTGGACAGAGTGATCAGGTGTGCTGGCTCTGTGGTGGGGATGGAGCTGGAGTCTGTGGTGGAGATTGAAGAGAAGAGGTCGTTGGACAAACTGCTGAACATCATGGATGATGTCAGCCATCGTCTGCGTACCACCATCACGACACAGAGGAGCTCTTTCAGCAGCAGGCTGCTGTGTCTGAGCTGCTCTACCAGCAGACTCAGGAACTCCTTCCTACCCAGGCCCACCACACTGTTTAACAGCACACTAGGCGGGGGTAGAGGGGCACCACAGTGAGTGGTCTGGTTAAGACTTTTACAACCGGACTAGGGCAAGAGTCTGCACTTTTAATTTTTAATTTCAATGATATATTTTATTACATATTTTTTGTACTTTATTTGTTTTGATATTGCTGCTGAGTTGTTTCAATTTCCCCTGGGATCAATAAAGTATCTATCTATCGATCAATTGGTAGAGTTTAGGGAAAAACATGGAAAAAATTATGAAAGTGGACCTTCCATTTACATTTGAAGTTATATAATTTGGAAAAGGAAACCATGAAATGGTCAGTTCAGTGGAAAAGTCAGTTAAACTAGAATTAGATTGGTTTTGTATCACCATTGTGAGCAGGTTTAACCAGTATGGAACTCCTTGGTTTTTGCTAAAAATATATTTTTTTCTTTGTTCACAAGTTTTTGTTCAGTGTTATCCTCTGCTAGAGGCCTGTACTATGAACAGGGATGAACATACCCAGGATATCTCTCCGTTACCTGGGTTCATTGACTCAGACATTTGCATCCTGATAAGCGGTACTATGAAGCTAGTTATCAACTCTGTAATTCAGCCCAGGGTGTTTGCAGATTCTGACCAATCGCAAACGTGGAGGAACGCTGCGGGGCAGCCTACTTCACAATCGAGGAACAGATGGTCATCCTTCATCAGGACCAAAAGCTACACCGTTGCCGCAGCAACAGCCAGGTAGGAGTGCTGGCATGAAATTGCTGGCTCTGTCAATGTGTCAGTTCATAAGATTATACAACTTTAATTCACTGGAAAATATAAACAGACAGCATTCTGATTAGTTCATTTCACTTTAATACAGCACAGATGTTTCAGACAGGGCACTTCCTCAGTTCCTTCCCTTCCTTTATATATTCCATTGAGTTCTTTTGAGGCTTCGCACCCCCTGTGCGAGCGCGTTTTGAGTTGAATATTAATTCCTCACAGTGACGGCACGAGAAGTTGTGCATTCATGGCTTTGCAGTGATTTTATACTGTGACCATTATTATTATTAACCTCATTATTTCAGATATAACCCTTGGAAACAAGTACAAAAACATACTTCAAAGCAGTCAGTGGATTTATTTCTCTATCAAAAATGTTGCATCTGTCCCTAAAAACTCTCTACCAAGCGCTCCTCACAATAGAGGCATGCCAATGTAGACAGAATGGGCCGGCCATTTTCCAAGAGAGCTGATTGGTCAGAAGGTGGTGCCTTTATGGTACCCACCCCAAGCCCGGTCCTCAAGGCTCACTGTCCTTCAGGTATTAGATGTTTCCCTGCTGCAACACACCTGATTCTGACGAGCAATGCACAAGTCTGCTATTGACCCATTCATTTGAGTCAGGTGTGTTGCAACAGGGAAACATTGAATATCTCCAGAACAGTTGGGGATCCCTGTCACTGATTTCTTTTCCAGATCATAACTTGCTCTGGAGCAGGTTAGCCGTTCAGCCTATGTTACCATGGGGATTTATCCCAGCAAAAAGCAAACCAGCGTCATAGGATGGACCTTGATAAGAGAAAATCCAACTTCCCAAACCTTTTGACGTATTTTCTGGGTTTACTTGTAAATTGAAGCCTGATCATTTTCTTTTCCTTCTTATTTCCTTCCCTTGTGTGGAGGATTTATATGTCTTTTATTGTTTTCTATTAAATAAAATAAGGAAATAAATTAATAGTTTATTCTGAAAATGTTAAGAAGACAACAAATTGTGTTAAAGTTATAACAAAAAACAGCAAACTATGAAAAAAAAAATAATCCAACATGTTCACAAAGGAGTATGAAGAAGTCTAACCTATTAAATCCTATACCCCTTTCAATAAGAAAACATTAATCAGTTTCCGCAGTTACTGTATATTATATATCCATATACACACAAATAATTCCATATCCCATGTACATTTATACATACATAAATAAATAAACACGTATAAAATGTCTAGCTGTGCATTGTCAGGAAATTTGACACCTTGGTCAACTTTATGCTTCTGCATATTTACATTAGTCTGCATTACCTTTATAAAATAATCAGCAGTTCTTAACAATAGTCTGAAGATTAAAAAGACTTATTTAAAATCATGCATGGATAAAAGCAATAAATCAAGTTCTATCACTTGCTTAAAAATATTTTCTATGTATCTATTCTTTATTATGGCACTCCTTATAGTCTATATAAATTGACTTTTAAAAACATGTTCTAAAAACTTACTAATGTTCCAAAAACTCACATCCAGAGAGTCTAAGACAGGCATTTTTTTATTTTATTTTATTTTATTTGTACTGAACAAGATACTCTGGATAAATTTGATTTGGATCAAATATAACAAATATTTTGGGGTGACTGGTGTCATCCACACAGCTGTCGTGTGAGCTTTTAAGACTTCCGTGATCGGGTGTTTTAAAATGAGATTCTCCAACGTTAGATTTCCCGACCATCACTCGAGCCAAAAACAGTATTTTAGTGTATTCAGGGTGTCCGCCATCATTTTCCTGGCCATACAGCGGCAATGAATCCAAGCTTTTGGTGCTGTACTTGTCTGCGTATGTTGCGTGACTGGCAAAATATATTCCTGCATAAAAAAATAGAAAACACGGATCAGTTGAGGAAACTGCAATTATAATTACGCATCTATGATCACATAAGTGTACTTACCTTTTCCAAATACGTGGGCATTTTGTCCGGCTAACCGTAAATCAAAGTTACATTTGCAAATGCTGTCAACATTTTTAATTTTTGTCCCATGGAAAAGTCTCCTCTCTTGAATTTCTTTGACATGTTGAATCCTCATCAGCTGCTTCTTTTTTCTTTGATGAATATGGGAAGAAATATTTAACGTAGCACATAAAAAATGAAGGAAATACAGACAATGCAATTTAAAAGATGTTTCTAACCTGTTATATATTTCCCAGAGGTCCAAATTCTGTATCCTGCTGATTGATACAATGGATCTGTTCAGGAGCCCGTCGTGCTTCACATAATTGGCCACAGTCTGGAACTCAGGGGTGACTTCACTCAGAGAAATTAACTACAAAATATATTAGACATAAATACATTCAAAGCTTTGTTCCAAATAACTATGCAAAGCAGCAAAATCAACAAAGTTAACACCGTCTTTTCCAGTAACGCAACAGTCGCAATTACTGCACTGAGGTGAACAAACTGAAATATAATTATATTACATGTATTATATTATTATAAACTAAATTAAATAAAAGAAAATTGCTGTCTTGATCATTTACTACAGGCACTGTAAACCCATGAATAAGCTCAACAATTTGCTTGTTGAAAGAAACTATGGAAGCCTATTGCTGCCACCTAAGAGAAGAAAAAAACAAGTTGACCTAATGACGTCATAATGTTATTTTTTTTGTAAAAAAGTATAATGATATAATGTTCTAAGTTTCACATTTTTGCAATAAACTATCACGTTGTATCGTGATTCATTAAATATTTTTACTAAACTTATCACGTCGTAACGCGATGTTTTAGGTTTTATCTGTTACCCCTCATAACAGATGTTAAAAACTGACTAAAATAATCAAAACATCACAAAGTCCAAACCAGCAAACCCTGTGTTTTAGAAAAAAATAAAGTTTTGTAGAAACTCTCAACATAGATCAAAGACTTAACATTAAGATTAGTTAATAAGTTAATAAAACTTATTACATTATAACATAGGTTTCACGTTTTTACATGAAAACTCATGTTAAAACGTAATAAGTTTCAATTTTTTTGGGGGGGGCTATGTGCTTCCCTACTTATCACAGCCATTCATCAGTAGAGGTAAATGAACTCACAGATTTACTCGTGCTACTTAAGCAGGAGCAAACATCACCACACTCAGGAACCTCTAGATAACTCATCTCTACCACCTTGACTTGTACTCTGTAATTTGAGTATAATCCAGTAGATTTTTAGCCATGTATTCCACATGCGACTGACTGAAGGTATACAAATGAGCTGCTGCTGACAGTGCAGCACACGGAGCTGTACTCAAGCTGGACAACGTTTGAATACAAGGAAGCAGAGCTCGGCTTGGCCCAAAGCCAATATAACCCCTGCTTTTAATCTATTTTTCCAAGATGTGTTTTACAAGTTTTCTCTCACAATCACCTGGTATGGAAGAGTGGGATCAACTCTTTCCCAGAAAACAGGCGCAGCGGTGAAACAGGAGCAGCTGTGCAAAGAGAGCAATACATTTCCTTGTAAGTTTCACTTTCGTTTGAACAGAAACTAAACTTGTGAGTGAACTATTGGCAGCATAACATCTTTTTCTTACTTTCTGTCAATGTTGAGGCTTCGTTGGATTCGTCTTTGCCTCCCTGTGGCGAGGTCAGTCTGCAACATGACTACATAGGCAGACGACTGTAAATCATTTCAGCTGACTTTCTTATATTGTAAGCCAAGCAGAACAGTGAGCATGAAGATGTACTGACATACCAGAGAAGTCAATCTTGCTGTGGCAGCTGCTGGATGATGTATTCACAACTGCGTTTGAATCTCTCAGGTAATAATTCTCAATATTCGCACTGCTGAGGGGGTTATCAGGGTCATCCTGAAGGATTGGAACAAGCCAGGTTAACTACATGATACCTTACAGCTGAAATCTGAAACTGATTATACTGTATATTTACAGCTTACTTCAAACCGGTGCCACCTCCCGCAATCTGCCAGGTAATACCAAGACCACGGGGTATCTGACGTGTCCATGTATTCCACTTCTTCTTTGTAAAACATTGTCCCAGATAGAAATTAAGCTCAATAAATGAATGACACAGACGTTCCTAGCTGTGTTGTCAACTGATACTTGTGGTTCAAAGCCACTCCCTCTTAGTAGGTTGTTTAAATGCTGTCGTTTGTCTCCCTGCTTAAAACAGTGTAGGCTGGAAGGAATTACTGAAGGTGTTATGTTGAAAACTTTATTTCTTTTTATTACAGACACATAGCTTCACACACACCAGCTCACACACTCTCAGGTATTGTGTTTTTAACAAACAGGCTGTTTCTTGCATCTTACTCTACAGGAGTGTCTAGTTTCCTAATCCTGAACTTGCTGTTCTGACAGTCATACAGTTAATGCAACAATGAACACAACAAAGTTTTTTTTTTTTTTTTTTTTTTTTTTTTTTTACAGAGTGTGGGTAAATTGTTACAGTACAACACATGTGCTGGCAACGTCTTTTGTTTAAGATGAGATGAATTTACAGCTTTGCTCATACAAAGGAGTTAACAGTTGATGAAATCACCCTCCGATGACCGTGTGACGCTAAACATCGTCATCTCTCGAAATGAACTTAAGCTGCACATGCTTCATAAAAACAAACGTAAGCTCGGAATCAGAAAAGATAGACGTACTCCTCAGCAAGATGACAAGTGAACGCAACAATTTTATGCCATTGTGACACAGCTGTAAAACCTTTCACAGAAAGGGAGAAAAGTGCACTGATGCATGGTTAAAGAATGCAGAGGTAGAAGGTTTTTATTAGGAAAAAAAAAAAAAACATATCCAAGCCACATATGGGTGACGAACGAAAAGAAAGAACCAAACACCTCTGGACCAATGTGTTAAAGAGCAATCTCCATCATCATCATCATTATCATCAGGGCATGCCCCCTCATTTCAGTTCCACAGACTTCAAGGTGATCTGGAGCAGTTCTGGTGGCCTTAAGTCTTTACTTTCATCCATCACCCATCTGCAACACATTGTACTAATTGCAAACAGATGTAAATGTCGCTAACGTGACAGCACATAAGAAGCGATCGGAACACGTTTTTGGTTTCTCACATAAGCGTCTGTGTGGCACTAAGGATGTAAAGGAAAAGGTGTTCCCAAAGGCTGGATGTCACCTACCGTATAATCTATAGGCTGCTCTTATTTCACATTAACTGTTTACACATATTAAACAAGAAAGCACAGACTTCGAATTCAATACAAAACTTGAAGTTGCAAGCCTAAAATGCAGCTTTTAAAGTCAGTATTTTGATCCTTTTATATCTTTTCATTAAATCACAGTAACATTCTCAAACATTTCCAGAAAGCCCTGCCCTGGAGTGTACTGTGCAGTATAGAGACTGTACACAATGTCGCCATTGTCCTCATGCTTTTTCCATATTCTCCAAAGGCACTTTGGATGACCCATGATCCAATTAGGCACTGGATCTGACTGAAGTAAAAAAAAAAAAAATTTAAATAAAACAAACATCTCCTCAGAGGCTTTTTTTTCTCACTAAATCACATCCTTTGTTTCTCTTCCATATTAGAGATCCAAATTGTGTATATATTATATATATGTATGTATGAAAAAAAGTACAGTTTCTTTTAGTTTGGCATCAGTAGAACTCGATCAGATACTCTGGGTAAATCTGGTTGCTATCAAAAATCACATAGATCTTTGGATTGGCCATATCGTCCACGCAGCTGTCATAGAAGTTGGTGAAGCTGGCGTCCTTAGAGGGTGGTCTGCAGTACATAGGATGGCCGACTGTGTATTCTCCAACAAGCACTCTGGCCAGGAACATGGTCTTATACGGCGGCTCGCTGGCAAATATAGGGGGAGCGAGTCCATGTTTCTGCAGGGTGGTGTTGTGTTTTCCTGTGGTGTGGCAGAACTTACTGGAATATTTGGCATCCCGGGCGAAATAGCTCCCTGCGGGAAAGACAATGGGGAAAAAATGGTTTTAAAAACTAAAAAATCAGGCAACAAGGGAAGTGTGGTGAATTCTTTCAGGATGTTGCACCACAACACAAAGGGATGTACCTTTGCCATAAACATCGCCATGACTTCCTGTCAGCCGCCAGTCAAAGTTAAATGTACATATAGCTTGTATGTTGCTGTGTCCTGTGCCATGAAACAGCATTCGCTCCTCAATATCCAGTGTTCGCTTGACTTTTCGCAACTGTGTTTTCTTCCTTAGGGGAGAACACAACACAGAGTTTCTTTTGTCTTTACAAATAGCAAAGATCTGAAAGGAATTTACTAGAAACCACAATAATACTATCTTTTAGAAAAGCAGAGTTGTTTCAGATGTCGCACAAAAAAATCGAACAAATACTGCTGCAAACTTACATAAAAACACTTTAACTCCACTAAAGTGGCAGCTTTGTACAAGTTTTATTGTTCTTATTTCCCAGATTGTCTGACAGACTGCAAGCAAGCTTAAATTCATTTAGAGAGTATATTAAATATAATATTACATTACCGTCAAAGCCTCAGTTCCCACAAGGAGCCACTGAAGAGACACAGAATTAAACATAAAACAACTCTTTACCTGCAGAAGAACTCCCATAAATCCAGGTTCTGAATCCTCTGGATGGATTTGACTGGATGATCCATCGTCCTTTCGTAGAGTCTGGCTACTTCTTTAAACTCGTACGTGTCTCTGCCGAGCTGGATGAGCTGCGAAAAACACAACCAGGTATGAGCGAAATGGTAAAAGAAGAACAAAACTCTGCTGGAAAAATCAATGGAAACAACACAACTTCAGTAAATAGTTGCAGACTTGCTGCTTAGGTGGTGGTGAGGCAATCTCTTCTTTCTCACAGCTTGGAGAGATATTTTTGTTAGATGCCTTTACAGCAGGCCTGTTATTGCTCCTTGAAGCATCCCCACTGGCCTGTCAGTGGCAACACACAAAAGCTCATCTCATTTGTCTTAATTTGTACCTCCTTGTCTCCTCTCTAGTCCATCCTCCTGCCTGTGACCTGGAAATGGATCTGAGCAAACACTTTTAAAGGATATCTCAGTTCCCTACAAATGAACCTGGAGGAGAGAACAGCAAGGGGGAGAAAAGTCTTACTGGAGGAACTAAAACTAAGTTTTCTTGGCTAAAGTAACATCTGAAAGGGCCGTTTATAATGGGGCATTAACATTAAAGTGGATTCAAATTAAATGTTAATGTCATAATAATTACCTTTACTGGTCATCTAGTAGGAATAATGAAATCCAGCTGTTTACAAAATAATGGCTACATGATGCAGCCGTGACACACGTCATATTTAACTGACAGTTTAAAGACACGCTTGGTGTGGATTGCGTCTAATTTGGATGTTTTGCAAGGCATCCAAATTAGGTAACAAAATCTGTGATATTGATCAACTTAATTAAATCAAGCACTCAGTCAAAGGTTGTTGCTTCCTGGCTGGTTCACACTTTTCTTCTGCTCATATTTCTAGATATAGATTCTTCCCTTTTCTGTTGGAAACATGCAGTTCCAGATCAGCGTTTGTGATTGGTCAATTGATTATATTGCCACCTTTACAACATGGCCCGGAGCTGGAGATCCTGGGCTGAACTTACCAGGTTGATAACCATTACTGGGATTTATTTTTGGTTATCTTGATTGTTAGAATTAATATAGTTAGATAATCTTAATTATCTTAACACTGGACTAAAAGAAACTATTAAACCTGAAGGGGGGGGTTGAGAAACGGCATGCAACAGTGTGATCACCATCACACACACAGACACTGTTTTCCAGCGGAAACCAAGATCCAAATGGGGCTTTAAGTATGGGGGGGGGGGGGTTAGACCCCTCTCAATCCCAAAAGTGTGTGACAAACACAAAGAAAAAGTGTTCATTTACTCACCTGATAAGGCTCATCTGTATTGATTCTCTCCCAGTGACAGGGAACGGGCAAAGCCAGATTATCACAAATAAACCTGATGGATCAGGTGAAGGATAGAGTAGAATCAGTAGATGCAATGGTGGGAATAAAAAGCTTATATTTTCAGCCAGAAAGACTCTTGTCTCTTATCCTTACCACAACCTGATCCTACTCCCTTTAACTTCACTTCTAAACATGCTTTCTTTAGTATTTGAATAAATACTTACATAACTTATATGTACATATTTACTTAAACCATCAAATCTTACCTGAAGCCAGTTGCAGAGTGGAGTGAGCGTTTAATTGGCCGCTGCTTCCCTGTTGTTACATTTATTTGGCGCATAACTGGAGAAGAATTTAATAAAGATTAGAGCAACAGAGGCTCTTACTCATTAAAAATCAATGAACTGTAACTAAGGATTCTTTTTTTTTATAACGTGAATTCATTAAGTTATTTTGATTACAAGAAGCTTTAATGTTCTCTCTTTGACTAAATACTCTTGATATTAAGTTTGTAACTCTCCAACTTACTTGAGAAGTCAAGTCTGTATGTATATTTGGCTGTGTAAAACTCCATGACCCCACGTTGGTTCCTGTTGTAACACTGCTCAATCTGAGCACTGGTCACGGAGCAGGCCGCACTGGGATCAATCTGGCAGACAAAAAGTGGAAACAAACGGTGAACTGAGCAAATCAGACGATTAACTGACAGAAAACGTATCAAAATATACTTTGACAACATACAGATATGTTAAGTCTTAATATTAAAAGAGATTTTAAGTCAGTAGATGAATGGTAAAAAAAAAAAAAAAGAAGCAACTATTTTGATGTGAAATTAGCAAAATGTATTCTGTAGTTTAAAATAATATTGTTCTTTCATCAGCTAAATAATGACTTGTATCTGTAGAAGATTATCCTACTTGTTTTAAATGAAGATATTTAGAACTACAAGTAATAATCTGATGAATATGTCACCATTGGGGAGCTACAACTGTTTGTAGTTTTATTAACTGCAGTTGTAGTTCAGTAATTGCACCTAGACTGATATCTCGATGGTACATAATGCCCCATTTTAAAAGCAAATGAAAGATTATAGAGGGTACATTTATAAAGATATGGAGCTCAAACAAAGGGAAATCTAATCTGCATACCTGCATCTATAACTCCGGTTGGCACATAATCTTGCAGACACTTTTGGCAACACCAACTTTGTGGAAAGCATGAATACGATATAATGGGGACACAGTGTAAGCACAAGTCACTGTTATGTTGTGATATGATGTAAACTACCTCAAACATGTGCCAAACTCCACACTCGGCCAGATAGAACCAACACCAGTTGGGCTCTGAGGTGTCCATCTCCTCAATCTCAGTGGACTCCTCCTCTGATGATCTGATGGCTAACATTGCTAAATCTGAAATTAACAACACACTTAAGCACTCTGAAAGACAAATCAAAACTAAAATACAAGCGAGAACTGAGGGAAGGTCGGATGATTATTTTACTCGACAAACCTAAAGTCGAAGAGCTGCGTTTAAGCCATAGTCGTAAGGGCATTTCATCCTGTGAAAAAATATTAAAACACAACAGAAACTGCCATATCGAGCTAGCTCTCGTTAGCTGTTGCCGCACCCGCTTCCTGTCGTTTCTACGAGTGTCTTACTGGCTTTCAGTTAGCCTTTAACTGGGGTCTCCTTTCTCGGAATATAAAACTTCATGTTCCATAAATAAAACTTTAGAAAAACAACGGGATTTGTCTGGGTTTGAATGTCTGAAAATCATTTTCCTCGCCGAATTCTTGTTTACTTTTATTTCCTGATTCGTCAAACAACAAGACGTCACTGCGTAATCCAACTGGAAGCTCCTCCCCTACAACACATGGAGTATTAAACCCGGAGTTTATTCTGTCAGGTGCGCACATCTGTTTAGAAAAAAAAACAAAGCAATTAGTGAGCACCAAATTTAAGAAATATTTCACTTTATATTCGGTGAAATGATTAGAAAATTTACACATCAGAGCCCCAGTTATAAAGTTCAGACTGTGATATAAATACAAAAAAATTCTTTGGTTTAATAATAAAAAAAAAGATGTTCTCCCTATTATATAGCCTATCAAAAAGCGATCGTATTATATCAATTCAGACCAATAATTTGTTTTGATAATGAAATTAGGAAAGAACATCCCATTTTTCCTCTTCTTATAGTACCACTTTTTTCTACACATAAATAGGCTACTATGCCTATTTTATTAATGTAGCCTAGATTTGCTGTCAATAGCATCAGTTATAGACTGCATAACTGTTTGGCAATGAAGTTGAGGTATTTATAGTTTATGCCCTTAGCGTTTGAACAACTAATCCATCTTCTATGAAGTTTTCTATGGGACAACCCGAGTGTGTCTTGCAGGACACACCCTCTTTAGAATAAGGCTTTTCTTCAAAACTTCCCTCAGTCGGTGAAGGAATTTATTGTCGGTTCCACAGAAAGGACGCGGGTGAGTAGCATGAAAATATTGTCGTGAAATCTTGATGCACTTTATCTTTATGCAAGTTATGCACAACCAGAAGAGTAATTTTCAGTTATAAGGGAGTCTGATGAGTCAGAAGTTTTATTCATTGATGGATGAGGATTAATACACTGTAATTTGAGTAAACATGAAAAGTTAAGATGAAAGGCTTTTCTTCCATGCATGAACATGCATTTTTAAAGGAACTGGAGAGGTTACAACAGATGTTATGTTCCATTTTTCTTAATTATGTGCAGATTGTAACAAGGGGGTCATGACAGAGGAAACAGGCAGAGGGGCCCCTGCTGATGAATCTGAGCAGGATAAACAGGCTCCAGAGGAAGGGTCTCAGCCACGGGAAAAATGGGCCAACAAAATGGAGTTCATTCTCTCCATGGCTGGAGAAATAATTGGCCTCGGAAATGTTTGGCGTTTTCCTTATCTGTGCTACAACAACGGAGGAGGTGAGGGGCTGCATTCGCGAGAGGATTTTGACTTATGCATCTGTCTGTCTGCGCGCGTGCATGTTTAATTGAGCTAGATGCTGATGAATGTCAAAGGAAATATTTAGAAATACTTTGAGCTTTTTTAAAATATTACTCAGTTTTAAGCTTTCATTTTTTTGTATGCTTCTTAAATTCTCTCCCCATCCATGAAAAATGACTCATGTCATTCACAAATCTTCTAATCTGTTAATATATGTATGTGTATGAGTCATCACTATAGTTAAAGGAATCCCTGCTTTACAGCCCAAACTAATGACATTTCTTCTGTGTTTTTAGGTGCTTTTCTCATCCCCTACTTTGTGTTCCTCCTCTTCTGTGGCATCCCTGTGTTCTTCCTGGAGACAGCAATTGGCCAATACACCAGCGAGGGTGGAGTTACCGCCTGGAGGAAGATTTGCCCCATGTTTCAGGGTAAAAACAAGGTTCTGACAGACTGTAGAAGAGATCAAACCCTGACAATAGCTGCTTTGTGCACTCATACACAGACTTGTTTTCCCTGAATGATATCAATACAAAATGAACATAAAGAGTTTATTTATATTGAATCATGCTTTTTTTTAAAAAAACAAAACAAATCCAGACATTAAAACATCTTGAAAGAAGACAACACATGTGTATTTTATGTGAGCCAGTCCAGTGCTGTGCAAATGTAACTGTTGCATAATGAGAAACAGCAGTCTGAAACATCTGCTAACTGTGTGAAAACTCACTTCTCCTGCAGGGGTGGGATTCGCATCCCAAGTGATTGTGATCTACTTAAACATTTACTACATCGTTATTTTGGCCTGGGTTTTGTTCTACCTAATAAACTCCTTCAAAAACCCTCTGCCTTGGTCTTCGTGTGACAACTATTGGAACACCGGTAAGCCTTTTTGTGTGTGATTAATAGAAGCAGCTTGTTAAGACACATCTGCATTGGATTAGCAAACACAAACCTTTCCACGTTATGAAGTATGTGACCTTTATCCCACATTTCTTCAACTTAGAATCATGCCACAGTCGCCTTGGAGCCTTTGCCAACCCGGAGCTTTTTCGGAATGATTCCAACTGGTCTTTCCTAAACAACATCACATCAAATGACTACTTTGAGAACAGCAGTTATATGTGAGTCACTCTAACATGTTTATACAGGCTGCATAGCTTGAATTCAAGTGAACAGGATTTCTAAGAATGATGGGATTACTCTTTTGTCCCCAACTTTGGGACATGCCAATGCTTGTATGTTTTCAATGTGAAAAGTACCCTACATCTGTTTTATGGTCTGAAGCTGCTAGTTTTCTTTGTTAAAGGGTAAAAAGTAGTTAAAATAAATCCAAAAAGTATGTGTTGACAAGTTTGTCCCTGCAGACATATGCTATAACACAAACCACTAAATCATGTTTCAAAAAGCAAGCCAAAAACCCAAAAGTTGGATTCTGCTATGGATTAGACATCGGCTGGACACCAGCTTGTTAGTTTGCTGTTTATTTCCTGAGCCGCTGCAAAACTGCATGAATTTCTTTGGAATTCTTACTTTTTGCAGTTTGCAATACCCCAAACTCTGATGATATGTAGGACATTGTCAAAACAATTATCTAATTACTCATATTTTTCATTTTTTCCCCCCAGCGATGATACATTTATGCACATTTCAACACCCGAGGAAGAGTTCTGGAGGTAAGGGACAGCTGCAGACACTTGGAGCAAAACTACACGTCTCTAATGGTTTGTTGCTGATTATCACTCAGACAAACTGAAAGCAAACAGCATTTCAAATTGATCATACAAAGCAACATTAAATCTGTTCATAATGGCTCAATATTTTACAACTGGTGCAATTTTAGCACATTTACATATTAATAAGAGTTGGCCTTGTTAAATCACAGCTGGATCTCAGTAACAACGTTCTTTGGGTGTCTCTGCCCTCAAAAGAAATTTCATTCAAACTTCAGGCTTCAAAAGTATCTCCACTGTCAGCCAGGATCCTCTCACGTATCTCAGGGATGAAGAAAAAGTGCAGTTTTATGATGTCTGAGCAGAACAAACAAGTCTGCAGCCAGGGATCGTCCTTATCTGCAGCACATAATTTGTCAGCGGTGGGAGAAGAACTCAGAGATTTAGGATAAGTTTTGCAATCATGGTGTTGGTTTAAGAAGTTAAGTCAGGAAAGTGTAATTAAAGCACTGAAAGTGCCTGGATCATTTACAGTTATAATGGAATTACTATGTGCTTATTGATACAATATGTTTTCCCTTGAACTACCAGCTCATTAAATCTTTTATATGCATTATTTTCCATTAACTGACTATTAATCCTCTATGTAATTATCCATCGTTTTCATTTCTTCTTCTATAGAATTGATTGGAAAAACTTGCTGGAGCTGTTGACAATAATCGTAACATCAAAATATAGAAAAATTGATATTGTGTTGATGATGCACGATAACATGATTTTACTTTGTGATTGCACAGTTTTCTTTGTTTTTTTTAAAAAGAACTTCTTTTTTACCTCTTGTTTTATGTGTTACTGTATTATCAAAAATGAATCGCACAACTACCGACAAAAGAAAATGAGTTTAGTAGAAGCATATTTCCAAGTTCTCTATAGAGACGGGACTGATTTTGATTGAACTATTTGAGCAGACAGCTTATATAAGGAGGCTAAATGCAGACAGACTGGGTCTGAATCCCGGCCTGGGGCTCTTTGTGGCATACCACCCTCTTTCTCTGATCCTGTTTCCTCTCCAACAACTGTATGATAAAGGCCACTTGAGTCAAAGAAAAAAAAAACGTCTATTTTTCTTAAAAAATATATCTTTTGGTGAAGATTATCATTGCAGTGAAAATCTGATATCAGGAAAGCTTCACCCATAACAAAACAATTGTGCATTATCTTTATAAAATTTTAAGCATTTAATAAGGTAAATTTTTATTTGCAACATAACTCGAATCTCAGGTGTCCAAGTAAGTGTAATAAAGAAAAAAGGGAAGAATTTCCCACATTTTGAAGAGTAGATGTTTAAAAGAAGACATTTTACATGTAAGGATGAAAGCACGAGGACCCGTGCATTATACGGTTTTAATGCACGACGCAGAGTTTAGAGCACCATGACGCGCAGCCGAGTCCGAGTTGTTTAATCCACTTATACCATGGTCCCACGCGCTAAACATTTCATAACAATTGATTATTTTTCTACACAAAACTTGCTAAATACGCTGAAGTATAGGAACTATTTTATGTTTGCCTCGATGTACTTTTCATGCCAAACAAACGTTCCATGCTGCAACGCGATTCTCTCATTCACCAGTCAAAAGCCAGCTGATCTGAACCAGTTGATTAAGGCGTTGCTATGGTGACGCCT
>JAOXYM010000025.1:16898339-16908838 GCA_028567055.1 Leptatherina wallacei | reverse complement strand
ACTAATTCAAGGCAAAATTACAAAATTATTCAATGATCATGACATTTCAAGTAAAAAGTATCGGTATCGGTATCGACTATACTGGCCCTGTATTTACTTGGTATCGGATCGATACCAAAATTCCAAGTATTGCCCACCCCTAGTGTGAAGTGAGAAAAGCTATAAAACTGCAGTACCAGCTTTGTTTGCTAGCAGTCAGAAGGCACATAGAAGAAGAAAGTAGTTGCCTGTAGTGCACAGTCATTGCTGCACCCGAAGCCGCTGAATCCACTTGCAGATGAAAACCTGTTCATATCTGGAAGTATTTTGGCCACTGACAGCCACCATTCATTCATGACTGTGCTTGGTATTTGAAGTCATTTCTATGAGCGTCTTTACCGCTACTTGTCTGTCATTTTTACATACTCTACCTTTTAAGATAAAACCAACATAGGAAGTATATAGTGGGCTACAGTCACATGCTGGCTAAGATTTTTACACACATACCACACACACATATCAAAAGGTTGATAAAGAAACTAAACTTATTAGGATAGTTTATACTTGCATTGTTGTTTTTGCCTGTGGATTTTGAATATTTTTTTTCTAACAAAGGCTAATAAGCCATGCAGTCCTCCAAAATTCTAACAGCAATGTGGCCCTGAGAGTCGGTGCTGCATGTTGGTTGAATGCTAATCGGGTGAAAGTTAGCAACAGAAACAATAGGTGTAATACCAAAGAAGAAGAATAAGAGGTTAAAAAATAATAACTTGTAAAAAAAAAAAAAAGAGAAAAAAGAATCTCAGGTGAAAACAAAGAGAAATGCTCTGGACAACATTTAGAATTTTGTGTTTCACTCCATCACAATTCAAATCACAAGGAGGATAAAGCTGAAGGATTAACAGCTAAAACTAACCAAGAGCAGTTCACACCTCAGATTGTTCCACACATCCATGATACTGACCCCAAGTGCTAACACTGCAAAGCTCCAATCCAGAGTTCTCAGATCCATGTGCAAAGCATTCCATTTTTATTTATCCTCATTTAATTGACGATCCATTTGATCATTAGGTCACTTGATGTGTCGATATTTTATCAGAGTCTGATTCTGGCATGACCTCATTTGTGTTCAGACATTTTAAGTATCTCTGCCAGCAGCCATAGTTTCATTTTCAAAATCTCCACGAGCTCTTTCAGCGATCAGGCCCTTCTCTGTAAAGAAACACCATGGTAACGGTGCTGGCAAGAGATGCCTGCAGCTATTGTAACAAACACTAATGCACATTGAATAAACACACACACTAACACTGCTGCAAGAGTTCCCAACCAGAGTTGGACCATTGACGTACTGTATCTCCCATGGCTGCAGGGCCTCGCTAGTCAGATCTGAGCTGTAATCAAACCAGACAGGTCGAACTTTATTATCAAACACTCGATACCAGCTGTAGGACCAGCCACCTCCAAAGGACAGCACACAGGAGGGAGTGAGTTTCAAATTTCAAAACAGAACATCAGAGAAATTGCAGCTTGAACCGGGCCTGAAGGATTGACTTGGAGCTTGTGTTTAGGTTTTCCTTTGGATGTTAAATAGGAGATTTAGAATCTTTTTTGTGTTGCTGGTGTGGACAACTGAAGCTGATGATCTGACAAAGGAGCTGGAAACCAGTCAGGTAGGGGCAAACCTCAGTTCCCCTCCTGCATTATTAGCTTTACACCATTCAGTCATATGAGTGATACATTAGTATTACATCAGGAGAGCCATCCATACTTTGCATTATTAGTTTAAAGTTTACAATAATTGTTTGGAAAAGTTCCCTTGCTAATGAAAGCCATAAGAAAAAATCTTTGCTGTCAAAGAAGACAGCATTTTGAATTTAAGTGGATGACATGCTCAAAGAGAATCCCTGATATGTTCGCTTTGAAGCAGACGCCTGCACTTATCTACACAACCATTTGAAAGTAGATTTCTGATCAGTTCATGGCGTTGTACCCAGCTGAAGTTGATCACTTGTAAAACAGTGTTGAACATGATTTGTTCCTCAGCAGGAGTGTGTGTGTGTGTGTGTATGAGAAAAATAAATCGTTTGATCATTATTCAAATCATGCATTCGTTACATACACTGTCTATGGTATACAGTTCACTTTGCCTATATATTTTTTATCAACATCATCAAAGGCTTGTGGGCACAAATGAGATGTCTGTGAAATTGTGTGAAGGCTTTTCGGTGTGATGTCTTGCAACTGAACCTGGATATAATTGACATGGTACATTTGAAAAGCTGCACTGGATGATAATAAGCTGTGATAAGACCAGGGGAAAAAGAAATCTCAGTTTAGATCTCATTCTTTCAGTGTATATATAAACAATCTGTGATTGACCTGAAGCGTGCAAAGCATTGTGTCCAATTTCAAGGTCAATCGATGTTTGCAAACAAATACTTCCTCCCGATGCTCAGGCAACTGTGATATAAGAGGTAGGATCATATTCATATCTGGTTAAATAATCATTAGTGCATATGCACCAAATGAATACATTTTTTATTTGAAGGTTTACTATGTATTTTTCAATAGTGTAATGCATATAGAATAAGCACTTGATGAAAGCATGAGGGGTCTGTAGTTTCTAAAAACTACAACATGGGTACATGTAGATAAGTTTGCATACCTTTTTTTTGTGACCTGTATGAAGTTGACCATAAAGCAAGATGCAGCACAAGGTGTGTATGTGGTAATAATAGTGTATAGTGCATCATTATAAAGGGTGATCTTGACTGCACCATCTCTACCCACTCGTATATGATCAGTATTAGTAAACTCTGTTATTGTTGTGGCTATAGATGACACACACAGACTGAAAGAAAAGCATGCCATGCAATAAATTATTTTGACAAAAAAAAATCTTTTTTAGGTGTTCAAATATAAGGATTTGCTGTAACAACTTCCTACTGCAATAACTTCCTTTGGTTTTGGTCTTGGGATTGAATTAAAGCATACTTTTGAAGCGACACCAGCGAGCTAGTTCAGGCAGACTGTGCTGTTTCCATGTGATCTGCCTCATATCCTGCATGACGCATACCAATCATACCCACCCAATCTGGGTGGTCTATTTAAGCTGCACACTTCCTGTTTTACTCTCTGCCTCATACTTGTTACTGCTGCCTCGCACACATGATAAGTTGCTTACGTCTCATGCAATCATTGCTGCTGCTGCTTGCTTTTCTGCCCCTCCATCACCCCGGTATCCACCTCCAGGCTCAGTCTACTATCAAACTGAGAAAAATGTGTGCACATTGAGTGATGGGGTTGGAGCCTAATGTACAAAATTAACCATATTTTTGTATAAACATGCGTGTGAGTTGCTTGACTGAACTTTGGTTTCACAAATTTTGTGATCTGACATTTGTTTTTATGTTCTCCTGACATTTAAATGTTCACAAACTATTAGTAATTCATTTTTCATAAATTGTTAATGGAACATTTGTTGCTGCCTTAAGCCTTATCACTAAAAATGTCAGGAAAACTCATGACATGCATCATCATTGTGTCAGAAGTGTTTTTAAGAGTATGAGGGCATTCTACTGCTGCATCTCCACATGCTGATTAGTTATAGAAGATACACAAAAGCAGGACTTCCTCTAATTGGAAAGCAGCCCACATTGACAGAGCAGGGGTTGTAATTATTAGAGTCCAAATGTCTTTCTTATATATATTGTGCAGCCCTATGTAACTGAAGAAGGAAGCTGATTGTTGGTAGCAGAAGTTTTCTGAGTTCTTTTGGCTTTGGTTGCATGGGTTAACATACTGTTTGGAAAGCAAAAACAGGCAGAATGTAATGTCCTACAACACCATCAGCAATCATCTGGTAAGAATGTAACTGTCTGTTAGGTATTTCGGATCTTTGTGCAATCTTTGCACAGATATCCAAGATCCGTTATTTGGATGTCTGCTATCTGAACTAGGAGCCTCAAGGCTACTCTGCCAAGATCCAAACAATGTGATCCAAGATTGGTCTAAAGCACTGGAAAGCACCAGTCTTGATTGTTTTGAGCTATTGGTTCACACATAATCTTCTTTTTTTCCCTAAAGCATAGTTTAATATGGATGGAACACCTCTCTGTCCCTGAAGCAGTAAACAGTGCATCTAATTAGATGCATATACTCACTGATCTAGTTCATATGCTTTACAGTTTCAAAACCACAACTGACCAAGAGGTCATGCTATACTTTGTTTTGTTTTTTTCTTATCGTTCTTACTGTTATGTTCTAAACTGCTACTTGAATGAAATGCCTTTTTTGTTGCTCAGGCTTTTCGGTTTTCACCTGTAATGATCACCATTTAACTCATTTGCATAATTACTTCACGTAGGCGCTAAATTTGAGTGTCAGTATGATTTAGAGATGTTGCTGGGGTGAATGTAAAGCATAGAATACACAGTTTTTCCCACTAACAGATTTGCTTGACCCATCTAATGTAAGAGTATTCTGCTTCCATCTTTCTAATTCTTATTATCCTGTGCAGGAACTACACTTTTTTCTATCATCTCAAGGATTTATGTTGTACCTGTTAGCTTTAGTTTTGGCAAGAAGTTGCTCAAGTTCATAAACAGCTCTCAAAAAGACCATAAAAACACATTTACACCTCCACAATATTTGCTCTCTTCTGAATTCATTTGCAGCCTTTCTGCACATCAAGCGTCATCACGCCGCCCTGAATCCGTCCAGTCGAGATCCAGATCCAACTCGGTCACTCGGTCCGGCAGCAGCACAGACATCCCAAGCTGTGAGGACGAGGCGGCTTTCTGACCCCTCTGGACCGAAGTGGTCCCAGGATGGGGAAGACTGGGCAGAGTACAGTGGACTTAAACTCCCCATCAGAGGTCAAACAAGCAGTCCCCTCTGAGGAAATGGACCCCATGGCGCCCCCTACAGATAAAATGAAGAAAAAGGAGGACCCGCCTGACAGGGGAAGCTGGAAGGGGAAGTTTGATTTCTTGCTGTCATGTGTAGGATATGCCATTGGGTTGGGAAATGTGTGGAGGTTTCCTTATTTATGCGGCAAGAATGGTGGAGGTGAGGCCCAGTCCGTTTGTAGTGCTACATATGAATAAATGAGGATTTTGACGGTTACGATCATGAACACGAGCTGAGACATTTCATCCACAACCACCACTGCACTGGCCATTTTCACAGAAAACTTTGTTATATTGGATTATTTAATCAAAATCTTACTTCAATAATGCATTTTCTTGGTACTCAGCAAAACATTAACTTTCTTTTTATGGAACCTTTTTCCATGAGAAGTGAAAACCTTCCCATTGGCAAGTGGGAAAATGAGTCTCCTGAATGTGAATTATCCAATAATTGAATCAAGGCTTTCCTCCAGCTTAAGTCATAAAATATCAGTAATAAGACTCATCTCCAGGCAGGAGCAGTGGTTTAACTCTCTGTAGAAAGGGATTTGTTATTCTTACCATATTATTACAGCAAAATTTCACTCATTCGACTAAATGGACTATTAACTTATTGCATCAATATAAGAACTATGATTCTACCAAATGCATTTTGTGTATCTGTTTGGTGGTGATGTGTCAGGTGCCTTCCTGATCCCATACTTTATGACCCTGGTGTTTGCTGGGATACCTCTCTTCTTACTGGAGACATCTCTGGGACAGTTCACTTCAGTAGGGGGGCTCGGGGTGTGGAAGCTCATCCCCATGATGAAAGGTAAAAGTCACTTGTATATTCTTCTTGAGATCCCATTACAGAGCACCACAAGCACCCTAAAAGCTTATTTTTGTCCAATTGTTAAAGATAGTCTAAAAAAATCTTATGGCCTTTTGTAATTTTTGCACTTTTCCACTTAACATGACACTTTTTCTCCATGATGTGCTTGTTGGTGTCTTGTTGATAACTTTTAGAAACTCAAATATCATGTGCTGTTGCAGTTGCAGCAAAACATACCACTTTTGTCAGTATGTGGTGTGTGATACTTGTACTTCTGCTATAATCACCTTGAATCAAAATTTGAGAAACTCTTGAACATTTTTCTTGCTTTAGGACTTACATATAGTATGTAATTTCCCCTTGGGGATCAATAAAGTATAATTCATTCATTCATTCATTCATTCAATTTATTTTTTGTACAGTCTAATTTTATTTCAAGAATGCTGTTCTTCTATTTCATGGAACTTTTCAACCTATAAAACATTTGTTCCTCTTTCAGGTGTTGGTCTGGCAGCAGTAGTCCTCTCCTTCTGGCTCAACATCTACTACATCATCATCATTGCCTGGGCTCTCTATTACTTATTCAACTCCTTTGGTTCGGTATGTAAATTTGTTATGCTCCTCTGTATCTTCACAGGCCTTGGAGGGGTATTGTGAGGCTTTGTGTGGTGTACGGGTTTTGCCTCCATTGGCTGTGCCTGTGAAGGTGTGGATAAAGCTTGATCTGATTTGGCTTGTTGACAGATTTGCTGTTCCCTGTGCTCCTGGATGTCTCTATGCATTTCTTTTGACTTTTACAACTAGTTATGTGTCATAGTAAACATCCACATTTAAACAAATTGTGTCAAGGAGCATTGCTACAGCATTGGCTCGTGCTGATACATAGGCTACAAGAGGGAAGGACATCAACACATTTTAGTAATAATGATAAGCTATTTTTGTTATTATTATGGCTCAATTTACCATTTTTTATGTAACACTTTCACTCATATCTGTGAATAACAATTAAATTTGCCTCATCTGTAACAGGACGAGCAGATGTCAGTGTGCATCCTTGTAAAAGTGTGTGATTTATCTTAAATGTTTAAAATATACTGTATTTTACACATTTTTTTCAAATTTTACAAGTGTTCCCCTTTTAATATGACATCAAACGTATTCAAACACACCTTGTGGTTGCAGAGATATAGCCTAGTCATTTTCCTAAAAGAATGCATTGTCAAGCAAAATGGGATCAAAGGGTTAACTCTATTTAAACTCTGTTTAAAATATCTCTTGGCTTCAGCTTGTCTTCATATATTCATGTTAAGTTGGCCTCTCCACATTCCACATCAGTCAATTAAATAAACCACATGCATTCAGGTCATATCACTCATAGTTTTCCATTGTTCAATGCTAGGTGCTAGCATGTTTAATGTTTAACAAACCTCTTTTGCCCGTGGTTATGTGTTTGGGTTGCTTGTTTTTTACTTGTTTTGGTTTACTTTAAACTCCCCTGTGTTAACAGGATGCTATGAAGTGGAACACCCAGCAGCTAATAAGCTATTTTCTTTCAGCATGCAGATTGAAAATAAAAACTTAAGGGTGAATACTTAGCCATCATTATACAGGTATCTATAAACATGACTTATAAATCATGATGTTACATATTTTGCAAACCACTCAAGGTTGTTTTTTTGCTCTGCTACCCTGAAAAAAGCTTTTTTTTTTCAAAGCTAAGATACATATTTTTTCTCTCAACCCATGAGAGAGCTTACAAAACCATCTAGGCTATGCCTATATCCCTTTTTTGTCCAGTGAGTTTCAGTGCCTCCATTATCCTTAAGTTCACGGTATCAACTGAAAAGTTATGACTGTATTGATTTAGTTCTTGCAGCTAGTTTTCATCATCTGACAGTGGCTTTTAACCATCAACGAAAAAAATTCTTCAGTTAAAATAATAAAAGGTAGATATAAACTCCCTCTTTTTATCAGTGAAGGTCGTCAGGACTTGTTTACAAATTAAGACCATTTTATCTTTGGTATTTCTCAGCAGGACAACCTGTCTCAATGAAGCCTGATGATAGAAACATAAAAGACTTTGGAGGCATGAGGTTCTTGTGGTGGGGAAAATGCTTTTTTATTGTTATTTAATGTTTCGAGCCAAAGGTTGAAAGCATTGTTGGTTCATTAATTCTGCTGTTGGCTAACATGCCTTCTCTGTTTTTTTTCTTCTAATAGTCTTTGTACCATTTGAGGCTGTTGAGTCAAACAGACAATTTAAGATTTAAAGAGACACATTACATTTCATTTAGGTTAAGAAAGAAGGAAAAATATTAGAACGTTTGTAAATGTCATTATGGTTTTTGCTTTCCTTTTTAGGCGAAGTGATCCAGCCCACCACCTTGGCCCAAATTTATAATACAAAACTGACCTAATTTGTCCTGCTTTGTCTTTTTATACACTCTTTGTGTGTCCAGGAACTGCCTTGGCAAAGCTGTGATAACCCCTGGAACACAGAGAGCTGTTTTTCCAATTACAGCCTGACAGACACCACTAACCTGACCAGTGCTGTCACAGAGTTTTGGGAGTAAGTCAGTGAGATGAACGCCTCCTTCTGCCTCCATTTGTAAAAAGTGTAAAGCCAACTGCACCCTATATCTGTTGAGAATTTTCTGTAAGTGTGTGTATTTTGTAGGCGTAACATGCACCAGCTTTCTGGTGGTCTTGAGGAACCAGGGGAGCTACGTTGGCCCTTGGTGGGCACCCTGGCGCTGGCGTGGGTTCTTGTCTACTTCTCAATCTGGAAAGGAGTGGAGTGGACGGGGAAGGTCAGACTCTCTGGATACTCTTTAGAGCTCTTTTTTTGCTTATCTGTGGTTTGTGGTCTCCACTTGGTCTCTATTGTGTGTACGTCCGCATGAAGTCATCATTATGGACGACTACAGAGCCTCAACTACTCTGCTCTGTTATTAAATCACTGAGATTGCCACATCATCTTCTTATATAATTAACTGCCTCCTCTCTTTTCTACCAATACACACATCTCAGGTGGAAAATCTCTCGCTGTGAAAAAAATGCTGGGGACATAAATGGTATTAGTTTGTGGGTGCTCAAACCTTTTTTAGATTAAATACACACATGCTGACTTGAATCTGGCAGTGTGCAAAGAATGTGCACATTTAGAAAAGTGCACATCCTGTGGGTTGTGGTGTAGTGCCAAGATCCAGTTAAAATTTGTATTTCTGTAATGGACAATTTGAAGCAATAATTACAACCGTGTTTAGGACAGATTACACCTTTTTGACATTCCCATCATCCTATTTTGTTTACTGCCAAATGTCAGCATTTTAATGCTCTTAAAGAAAGTGGGAAGGTTGAACTCTACTTGGAAAACACCAGGATTTTAGTTTTGTCTATATAAAAAGTCTGCTGGAATGCATTAAAGTAAAAAAATATTCCCTTGCCAGAAGTGAGTCTATCTGGCAGTACTTACTTTAAAAATCCATCAATCCTCTGGTTCCTCCCAAATACTGCCAATGTTAAGCCTACACTCATCATCCACAGCCATTTTTCTGCAAGAACAACTTGCATCCATTATATGGATGTTGCTTCGACACTTGCCACTTAACATTTAGCAGATCATGTAGCATCCCTTGTTCTCTCTTAGCAGCAGCCTCCCCAACAAGATGGTTGTGTGTTGCTTAAGAATGACTCAAAGAACATAACAGTCTCAGTTGTTTACAAAACTGATAATACCAGATCTGATAGTATCTGGGGGAATCAATTAAAGTAATTATATTTTGATAAAGAATTAATTAGATTCAGTAGTTTGATAAGTATAAAAAGGGGGGAAACTTACTTGACTCCAAACTGAACTGACAAATAACATGAGTTTCATTGATTTGTCTATTGATCCTAAAGTTATACGGACATGAGTATGTCCATTTTAATTTGCATTAGATCCATCTTGGATTGTTGGTTTGAATGATGATGTTCTTAGACTGGCATTATTCCCACAAGCCAACATCCCTCTTAACATTTTACAGAAATAATTCAATCAAATGGGGAAAAAAATGCATGTTTTTACTCCAAATAGCTGGGTGATTTTAAATGTGAGGGGGGGGGGAAACATAACTCTGCCTCCCTGGGAGTTTTAAACTTCAGCAAGTAGAAGCAAAGTGTATGAAGAGAAACACATTTACTGCCAGCGATAATTGGATGTTAATGTGAAACATCTGAGGGCAGTGAGAAAAATGGATTCCCCCAGGGCCCTGGGTTTGATGGACATTACCAATTAAGTGAATCCTCTGGCAAAGAAAACCCATGGAAATATTTCAGTCGTTGCCTCTGTCTGCATAGTATGACAACCACTTCTTTTTGCATTAATCATACCAGGCAGATTACATATTTACTGATTAGTTTTAAAAATAACACCTAAGTTACCAAAAGATGTTTCTTCCTCTCATAAATTATATTTGTGATTGTAGAAATAAATAGAAATTACCTTTTTTTTTCTTTCCCAGGTGGTTTATTTCTCAGCCACCTATCCTTACTTCATGCTCTTCATCCTCTTCTTCCGAGGGGTCACACTTCCAGGAGCCATAGATGGGATCCGTTTCTACATTACTCCAGACTTCAATAAACTTATTCGATCTGAGGTACCCAGTAACCACACATGGAAATTTAATCATGCAACTGAGATCACACTCAAACCTGCTGCACATGTGTGTGTGTGTGTGTGTGTGTGTGTGTGTGTGTGTATCTGTGGTGTTAAAGGTGTGGCTGGATGCAGCAACTCAAATCTTCTTTTCCTA
>JAOXYM010000025.1:16877325-16894223 GCA_028567055.1 Leptatherina wallacei | reverse complement strand
ACAAGGCACATCGATTTCAATTGATGTAATTGATAAGTCCATGTGAAAAAAAAATAAAGTTACACGAAGTGACACCCTCGCTTTAAGGCTTTCCTTGAATCTCTTTTACATGACCAGCGTTGGAGAAAGATGACGACTTCTCTGCAGGATGAGAAGCCATCAGGGCATGAAGAATTCACACACTCGGGGAGCGTGGGCGAAGCTCCTGTCTAGCCAGGATTGCTCATGTTGAAATGATGTGACTGCCAGAACTTAATGTTGTCCATGCTGAAATTTGACAATTGGGTTGGCTGGAGTCTTTTCTTTATAGAAAATCACTTTACTTGCTTGACTTCAACTTGGACTGTGCTGGAAAACTTTTGATAAATGTAGAGGATGTAATATTTCCTTTTAGAAGAAAAAGCTCTGAGCACAAGTTGATTTTTATTGTTCAAAAAAAAAAAAAGAACTTGTGCACGTAACCAAGATTTGTGTCTTTGTGAATGTAATTCTTCACCTTTCTTGTAAATTTAGACTTGTTCACCATTTTTGTTTATAAGCTGACCTGAAATCCACTAAACGCTGATGTACAGATGAATGAAACAGTCTGGCAAAACTTGATTTGAAGCATAAGTTATAAGATTATTTGCTTATCTTGCATCTTAGAAAACCAACCATTCACTGTCATATACAGTATGTTTGTTGCATTAAATATAACGTTTATCCATTAAAGGTCAGTGTGTCATAATGCGTTTACACTGTAAGAAGTAACTTTGCTTAAAAAACGAAGAAATACAAAGAAATAAAAAAAAAAAAGGTTTCTGTAATCTTTGTTAAAGTGTCCAGGCTATTTACTACACAGTTCTTCTTATAACAAAGTTTGAATTTAATTTCTAATTATGTATAGCCTACTGAAGAATATTCATGGCAGTTTGTTTCATTAAGATATGAGACAACTGTAAATATAATTGTATATTAAAATACACAAGAGTTTAATTCTGTTTTTTGTAAATTCAAAGAATAAGGTAAGTGGAAAACATGCACCTCCAAAGCACCATTTATTCACCTTTGAAAAAGTATGCAAATATTTTTAAAGGTTTTGTTTTAACATAGAATTTTTAATATTCATATAGCAGTAACCAACTACGGATTTGTAAAGATAAAAGTCTTTAAAAGTCTAATGAAGGTGCAGCCGAACTTTGGTTGTTGTAACCCTGTTTTCTACTTCTTTCTTGTAGTCATGCATGTACAGTTTGTTAATCTATGTCAGGCCCTCATTATGAAACTCTTTGACCATTATTCTTAGTCTGAACCCACACATGGATCCAGAATATGGTCGATTCTTTTATTCCACTGTATAAATAGATTTGATGTCATGCTGATCTTTATAGATTGGCCAAAACGGCTTTATGTGACATACACCCTGCTGCCAACATAATCTATGCCTTCTAAACTCAACATTTAGATGCAGGTGTCACCAGTCTGTCTGGTAGATGGTGGGAAAATTCATGCTCAGGGACATTTTCAAACTACCATTACCAATATAATTATGAAATTACTACTACAGCACCTAAGAGTCAAATTTTTCTTCATTCTGATTTAGTCAAAAGTTCCTGTAAATGGCCCAAATGTCTAAGCCATTCTTAAAATGTTAGCACACCAAAAATGAAGCTATGGTTCAGTTTATTCCAGACTGAGACCTAGAGTTTCATACAGGTTATATTCCTGTAAATTTACTTAGGACTACAATGAAAAAGAGGTAGGTATGAAAGCAACTTCAGACGGTGACAGATGTCTTGTCCAAAGCATTGAGCTAAAGCTAAGCCAACATTTAATATTCTGTAGAATATTAGCTTTCTTTCGCTAAAAAAGAAAGCTTCCATTGGACTTAGCTATTTTCCTTTTGAACTGAGGTGCTGTTGCTTGGTGGCTCAATGTTATACAACCTACACTTTTCATTAGATACATTTGGAGATGCATGGTTTTCTACACTGAGATGTTATGAAGATAAACTTCAGCTGTATTTCAGTTTTTCCTCTGAATAAAAACACAAGAAATAAATAGCACATGGTTTCTCCATTCTCTGTCACCATCGTGTGTCAGGGCACATTGTGCAAAGGAATTTATTAAGGTGAAATTACTCATTTTACTCAAAATTTTAACATTTTTGTCCAGCACACATTGATGGTCAGAAAGCGTAGCTTGTATATGACACATGCATAGCCATCTTCAAATCAGCTGCTGGTTTGTTAGCGGCCCCCAAATCATACCGAGCTTTATCATCTATTTTTATTTAAACTGGGCTAAGGTTGACAAAATTACCAACATGCTCTAATAAATAGAATGTAAAATTAGTCACTGAGACAAAAACAAAATAACTAGGAAAATGTTTACTGAGGTAAAAGGTGCAGGTGGACCATCAGTAAACAGATTAGTAACAGATTGTTGATTTGCAGATCTTGCATTTATTAGCACAATTCACTTACCCCTGGTCATTTCCATCTGCTCTCCTGTTCCCTTTTCCATCTCTTTATTGTCCATTTTTACCCAATCAAAACAAAAACTAACCAGGGTACAATTGCAGATAGGCAGAGGCAACAGTATAGGAATCATTATGGATCTCCACTCCCGCCAAAAAAGTAAGACATGGTTAAGTAACTGAATAGCTTTAAGATGTTGCTATTAAATCCAATAACTGAAGCAAACCACTGCGGTGAACTGACTTAAATCATCTTTAATTGCATGTTGATATACTGCAAAGACAGGCAGAGAGGGAATCAAAGCCAACTGAGGGAGAATGATGGTTACACTCAGTTTCCACCTGTTTATCCATAAATATGTCCACTATTTGTATGTCTTTCTACTAGTATGAGCAAACACAGTGTTTAAGAGCCCGACAAGACCCATATGTCATCCATGAAGCAGTGCACTGGTATGGCAGAGCCCTTTTTCTTTTATTTTGAAAAAAAAGTTTCTTCATGAAATTTCCCTTATCTTTTGCTACACTTCCAAAATGCTACATGGGATTCCTTGCAAATCCAAGATTTTCAGTGTGCCTCAAGTTCGTGGTTATTGCACATGTCTGTCCTCCGAAATGTTTAAACACATTATTCAGGTGGGGGGAAGCTGTGCATCTATAAATAAACGGGTGGGAATCACAGAGACAAAGTGATGATCATGAAAGGGGGCGACTACTTTGTCACGAGGCACTGAAACGTACTTGCCCAAATTGCGTGTGAAGGAGTGTTTGCCATCATTAGAAAAAGAAAAAGAAAAAGAATCATATGATATATGCGTTTCAGTTCCAGCACAAACACTCTTTTGCATCATAACAAAAAGCAATCTCCATCTCCTCAGACATGTCATTCATGCACGATTAATTCAAGACTTTTGGGAGTCAGGATTCAATAGGCCTTCAAACTTATGTCATGCATTAAAAAAATCAATCACATTATATCTGGAAGTCAATTTAAGCAAACAAATAAGCAACCATACAATCATTAATAAATGAAAAACCCACAATAGGACTCAATCAGCTAAAATTCAATACATAACCTTCAAAAGTTTGTTTCTAGCCAGTAAAAGTATTAAAATAATCATCAGAGCTGTTCATTCATTTCAAAAAGTGTTAATTCTTCTCATCGCGTTATGAAAGGACAGCTTAAAGCAATCACTGGGATGAACACGACAGAGAGGATGGATTTGTTTAGAGTAAAGTTAGGATGAGCAGGTGGCACGTACACTCATCAGCTTCGCTTGTTTTTTTTTTCCTGCAACCTCTGTCTTCTCCCGAGGTGAAATCCAAAGTGGGGAAAAGGACAGAAAGATGAGATAGAGACCTGCCTGCATTGGCTCTGTGATTATAAATCAACAAATCAGACAGATGGAGGTCAGATTGGAGCTGAGTTAACAGAACATCCATTCCACAGTACCTGGTGGGCCATATGCTTAAAAAACGGGGGCCAGTCGCTGACCTGTTTTAGCGAGAAGGATGCGTGACGGGGCAAAAGCGATTTCAAAAGACTAAAATAAGCTAGCGTGTCCTTTCTGACTCTGCTTGCATGTGGCATTTACAATCTAGGCTGAGGTTAACAAGAGATCAGATACTGCATTCTTTTTGTCCCATTCTTATTTAAAGCAGGCTAACCCCACATCACGAACAACACCATTAATGGCAGCATTTGCAAGTCAAGCTATGTTTTAGTTTTCACCTTTCTGAAAATGTCAGTCTGAACAATTAGGATGCATGGGAAATCAATCACAAGGATCCAAGACAAAAACCTGGGAGTTGTGGCAACATACAGCACAGAGAGTGTTTGGATGCTTTTGTGGACGTAGCAATCCATCTAAATTCACACACAATAAAAATTCAAATAAACACAAATGTTGACATTGAACAGTTGTAGCAGAAGCGTCTTCATCGGGATTCACCGGAGATTTCCTGAAAAAAGGAAGCGACAAATTGCAGATGACGGCACAGTTGTACATATTTTACATGTGAATGCTAAACTGCTGGTCAAACATCTCTAAAGTATGAAACACCTGCCCCTCAATCAGCTGATAAATCCCTGGGAGGCCTTAATGTTACTGAATATGAAGTGACAGAGACAAACACACAGAAACGAAACGATGAAGAGATTCATCCTGGGCTAACTTTTTGGTTTGGCAGCGATCTGTGTACACGGTTGCCTTTGGTTCCTGCATCCTTGACTCTAGAATGATCTATGGTAAGTGACAACTGAGTGAGCCACAACACAATGATGAAAAACACAGCTTATCACTGGATATCATTTTGCTTTTTTTTCTTAAATCCAGGGAAGCAGAGAGGAAGAAAGAAGGCCCTCCATCACATAAATAAATCAGCAATAGCGCAAATGGGTAGATAGCTTCGTTTTACCTTTCAGATTTTGAGCCTCTTGAGGAAGAGGCCTGAAAGAACTATTTTCTGAAAGCAAAGGAAGATTTATTTTTCTTCTTCCAGCCCTAGTGTTCAGTCAAGTGCAAAGAAGTGGAGGCATATGAATTTTGGCACATGTTTTTCAGTAAAGTGTCAGCTATGCACGTACAGCACAGTAGGCATGAGGCCTGGGATGAGGAAAGCCAACAGAAGCAGGGGGTCCTTGGGAGCATGTCCATCCATTACTGGAAAAATTCAAAAAGTTCGAGGGGATTCGTTTGTGGTTCGTGGTGAATATTGGAACTACAAGGGATCCATCCACAAACGGAGCATCTGTGATTTTTTTTTTTCCCCCTTCTAGCAAGAGTTAAAACTGACAAAAAGATATAGAAATTTGTTAAAACTACATAATATTTCAAAATACATGAGGAATTAAGTAAAATTTTTATATATGCACTTTATTTCTTCTTATCTCTTTTAAAATCTTTGCTTTTTTTCCATTAGTTTTTTTCTTAAATATATGCATATAGGTGGAATTTAATGTTTTCATTATAGCTCTTTCATCTGTATGTATAATATGTACATTATGTACTGATAAATAGACAGAAAGGAGGGGATGGATTTATTTACACCATGCTCCGAGAGCCGCTAGGGGTCCGGTGTAGACTGAGGCGTGGGTCTGGGGGTATATACTGGTGTGGGTGGTTGTAAGGTGGAGGCGGGGGAGGCAGAGGGGGTTGGTGGCCATCACTGCCGTGTGAGCCGTCCGGCGAGCGGACGGGGGTGGACACGGCGGATTGACTAAACTGGTGGCTGTGGTGGTGATGCTGGTAGTGGTGGTGGGTGGGCGTCTGGCTGAGGAAGGCCTCCACGCGTCCGTGGCTGCTGTTGTCGAGCATGATGACTTTGACTATCTGCTGACACTGGATGAGCGTCTCGGGCCGCAGGTCGGCCATGCTGACGGCGGGCTGATGGTGCTGCTGGAGGGGGAGATGGTGGACGGGGGTGCTCGCCGCTGACTGCAGCTGCGGGTACTGAGGTTGAGGAGCCGGCCCCTGGGTTAACGCCTGGGGCACCTGCTGGAAAAGCAGCTCTCCCCGGTTGTTAAGAAGCGCCACGCTCTCGGGGCTCTGAGCCGTGCTGCTGCTGAGCTGGTACGTCTGAAGCCTGTTGTGAATTGACACCTAGTTTAGAAAACAGTCAAGAGAACAGCATCAAATGTTATAAAACTGGATCCTCCTCTATAATCCGTTTAGCCCTCTTTTTCTTTTTTTTTTGTGGAGGGGGGGTGGTGAACGCTCAGCAAACAAACTCACACACGCGCACACACACACACACACACAGGGCATGCGTGGGGGCTTAGGTATTTAGAATCGGTAGAGGTGTAAGATCACTGTGACTACTACACACTCCCCTCCCTCCACCCCCACAGGTGCTGGGAACAGTGCAGAACAGTGTTGGGGAGTGGGGTGGGGGGGTGGTGGTCAGAACGATGCTACAGAACGGGGCTTGGTGGTTCCAAAGGGGACACTGAGGGCCCCAAGTGTCTCCCTTCCAAACCACTGTGTGGCACTATGGTGACAGCGGACGGGAGGAGACTTGGGGGGTGGTGGGGTGGTGAAGGGATCGAGGCAACCAGAACATAAACGGAGGTCATACGAAGAAAAGGGAGAGGTGGAAGAAGAGGAGGAGAGGAAGTGAGCAGACTGACAACCACAGACGTCCACAGTAAAACACTCATTTAAAATGTCACATTTCTCCCTGTTTTCTCTAGTTTCCTTCCCTCTGCTCCTTTAAAACATCTCCTCTTAAATTCTTCTTCTCCTGTAGGCTATTTTGGAAATGCCACATCTGTAATCTGAACTGTAATGTTGTTGACTCTGACCTCTAAAAAATGATGGCTCATCATACAACTGCAGCCGAGATCTCACTTTTCAATCAGTTTTGATCAACTACACATCAACTGTGTCGGTCAGGGATTTTATTTCCCACCAAAACCCTTCAGGTGGGGTATTTTATGAATAATGTCAGTAATAATTGTCCTGCGGTATTATAGACTTTTTAACGTGAACTAAAACCAGGCTTACAGTAGTGTTCTCCAATTCACTTGCAGAGGCTGCTGTAACTCTAATGTGAGAGAGCTCCATTAGCATTTGCTCCTTTTCAATCTCTATTTCTTCCTGGAGACTTAGGACATGTACTTAAAGCACGTCATTGCTGAGCTCCGAGTCACTTCAGATAAAGAATGAAGGGTTTCACTGACTTTCGCCTGCCTTTCAAAGTTTAATTTCAAAGTAAGAAGAAACGATTAGTTCCACAGATGACTGAAATTAGTACGAAACACGTGAACAGGAAAATGATCACTGCGATACTCTGGAGCCCAAGGTGACATTTAGGTTTATTGTTCATTGTTCAAGTCAATAGATGTTCAAATTCTAACTATTCATATAGTGTAAAATGACTTTTACGTTGGTAAACCTCATGTCCATGTGCAAGTGAATGCAGCATGTAACATATATATACATGATGTTCTACCAGCTGGTGATAACGTGCTTGTCCAAACTATTTACATTAAACATGTGATGCAAAGTTAAACAGCCAATAATGTCACGATATGTGAGTTTTTTGCACTTGTTCTATGGAAGTCTTAAATTCTTTTTTTTTTGTCATTGTTTAGCTTTGTGTTGCTTCTTGTTTTATTTGGAGTTTATTCCCTTGTTTTCTGTACACTTTACTTCCTGCTTCCTCATTGTTCACACCTGCTTTCCTTTGCTGATTACCTCACCTGCAGCTCATTTTGTCATTAGTTCTCTGTATATAGACTCTCTGTGTTCAGTTGACTCTTCTTTTATGTCACTCTGTTCCTCTCTCCGCTCCAGTGTTTGTTTTCTTGCCACGGATACTCAATAGATTCTTATGTATCATAATCAAAACCTCCGATGCAACTCGTCTTCCTTTTTGTAGTCGTTCTGCTATCGGGTCCATTTTTCCATCACCTCATTCCCCTTGGACAAATTAATACTAAAAATGGGCATATGAAGCCTTGTGAAGCTTTTGAGGCTTCTGCTTAATTGTACTGAAAAAATAGGCGAAGCTTCAAAGCCTCATGAAGCAAGCCACACGTGTGACATTTGGTGGTCGGCTATATCTTATAGAGCCACTAACCCAGCAGAACCCGCAGAAGTGTTTTTGCGAGTCATTTTCGGTGTCTCATTGGGCGCATGATGCCTTATACGTCATGAGTCACGTGAGAACAGATATTTGACCGGCTTTGATGCAACATTTCAAACAAGTCTGCCTCATTAGAGTGACATAGGCTTCAAAGCCTCAGTGTCAGTCCCATCTCTTAATAATACTGAAGAAACTCAAATAAAATGTATGATTTGGCTCAAAGGAAGTTTTTCTAGTTATCAATGAAGTATTTTGTGAAGTTTTTTTTTTCTAATAAGCCACTTTAATGTCAGATATACAGTTTTTTCTTTGCTGTTTCTTAATTAACAATGACCTTTTATACACCTGATCCTTCCCTAGAAAATAGCTGGGTAACCTTTAGCTAAAATAACTGTAGCACATCTCAGGTTTGTTTTGCTGCAGTTGAGTGTTTTTTTCCCCCCATTTTAGTTACATTTAATAGCCATGCCATATTGGGAAAAATGCTGGAAGGACATAAAATGGCAACTATTTGTTTCTTTTTACCTCTTTTTCTTTTCTGTAAAAATAGACTGAGTCTTTTTCCCTTTAAAAAAAACAAAACAACCCTGACTGCTAATCTTAACTTCTTTGTGCTGATGGCATATCATGCTGAAACTGTAAAACTTATGGGGGCAAATACAGAATTATTCATTGTAAAAGTAACAATATGAGTTACCTTGACCGGCTAAACTTTAACATGCTTTAGTGGCCATTTTCTAATCCTCGGCACTTACTGGTTTAATTTCACGTCCCCAGGTAAGATGACAACTTTAGAATCTCAACACTTATCAAATCTTATAAAAATGAAAACCTTGCCATGAGATGCTGTATCCTTAGATTCATGCCTGAAAGGATTGTTACTGTGAACCCTCCTGGTTTCTGAGATAAATGTGTCTGGACAGCTAGTGGCTCCCCACCAGCCACTGACATTTACTGTAGGCTACATGGCAGAGGGGAAGAGGGGTGATGGAGGTAGCTCAGACAACCATGAAGATTAACCTGAGGTGCAAACATGGGTAAAAAAAAAAGACCTACCCAAAAAGAAATGAGTAGAAGGAAAGACCTCAGGTCAACTTGGTATAATAAACCCCTAAAATGATTTGGTTTAGAAGTTATTAAAGCTCGACTGTAAAAGAAAAGTGTATAATCTGAGTCGATAAAACAAACTAATCACATTTTCTTGTTGATACTGCTCCTGCATGTGCAACACAAAAACAAGCAAGTGTCGTTTGTGAAGCAATAAATGCACACAAGCCGTGCTGTAATTAATCATTATACAGACATTTATGGTTGTGAAAATGAAGCCGTCATTGTGAAGCACATGTAATTACCTCGGATCAAAGCGCCACCTGAGTAAGGATTAGCAACCTGACACATTAGCTGTGTGGAATCAAACAGCCACCGAATGTCAGGCTGACCTTGTGTATCTGGCTTTTTCCTCCCGCGCAACACTCAACAGTCGCATGCAGGACTAGGAAAGGTCATGTGGCGCCGCAAGGATGGGAATTGTGAAGCCCCAGCGGTACTGTAGTTCAGCTGGCTCTCACGCTTGCACAAAATGTTCAGAAGGCAAGCTGCCCCCAGAGCTCTGGCAAGGGGGCGGGGTGGTGATGACTCTGGGTCAAATGAGCGTTAAATTTATCTGTCTGCATGTTTAAGTGTTAATTAAGGTCTCAGTGCTCAGTGCAAATATACACACGCACTGTATGCAAACCGCAAATCTTCAGAAATTCCTTTTTTCTTTAAAGCCACCGAAGGAGTCGCAGTTTATGCCTCAGCTTGTGAAACTAATTGCAACTTGCTCCTCTTTGGGGATACAGATAATATTTAAGCCTCTGAGTCTGATACATTTGCATTGTGAAGGAAAACTGTTTTTGATAGCTGTGTTTGTATTAACTTGCCACAACCAACAGTCTTTTTTTTTTTTAAGTAGAATTTTTTTCACTTTAGTGGGTTACCTCACATGCCCGCAGCACTTTACCCAGCAGCACTCACTCGCTCATGCATTCCTCATCCACACTTTCTTTACGCCTCTAGTCCTAAAGATATAACTGGTCCTGGGGTTTTCTTCCTATCTCGCCCTAACACGTCGCTGACTGCACTGACTTACCTGTCGTTTGGAACATGGAGCTGTCAGAAAGCACTTACCTCTACTGCATTGTGTCCACTTCTGTCATCTACCTCCTGGTTACCTGAATGGGGGGAAATAGAGGGAAGAAATGGCAGCAAAATGTTTGTCAAACTATCCTGTTCGTTTTGTCCATCTTAAGTGTGATTTTCAAACATCATTATTGCTTTAAATGTAAGTTTACAGAGGAATGTTTGATTGTTTTTTGTATTTCTGTGGAAAACGTGAGGTTTTCGCACCTATTAAAGTAGATAAAGCTCTTTGCTAAGGACCATATGGGGATTTGGGACACTGTTTCATGGATGTACGACCCCATATTAGAACTTTTTGCTTCAAGCCAATCTTATTATATCTGTGAAGGTGGTGGTGGTAGTATCATGACTTGGGTCTGTTTTTGTTTTACTACATTTTTGCCTGGATTAACAGAGCAACTGATTCTGAATTATTACTTTGAATTTGCCATAAACTTAATCTTAAACTAAAAAAGGAAAATGTACAAAGATAACCTGGATCCCATGTCATTTAATGGAACTGTGAGGAAGAAGAATAAAAGTAATGTTTTGGAAAGAATTCTGACTTTAATTCAGTACAAATGCTGTACATGGACCTGAAGTGAACAATTCATATAAATAATGTAACATTTCAGTTGTTGCTGCACAGGAGGGTGATGGATGAAAAAAAAAAAGATATACTTACCCATCACAGATACCTAATAATGGAAGGACCTATATAGGAATCTGATTATGTGAAAGGTGAAGGATTATGCAGAAATGTAGGATATTCCAAAGGGGCTGCAAAACTTTCCAGCTCTACTTTATGACAAATCTATATGAAGCAGGAAACTTTTTTTTGTTTTAGCAAATGAAAATATGTTTTATTCCTTCCACCCATAAATTGCTGCAAAAGAAAATACTGGCAACTATACCTGGTCGGCCATAACTTTACATTTTTCTTAACCTTTTAGGAACAAAGCACACGTTACACACCAGAAATGTAAGGAATGGAGAGACAGGTTAGCGTTTTAGATGCTACACTTCAGAGTTTTAAGTATCCCTGTTGGCTTTTTTTGGGAATGAAAATATGAACAAAGCAAAACTTATGCTGTTTGAAAGGTATATTTACTTTTTGTGAAGTTATACTAAGCCCACCGAAGAAAAAAGCTTCATCTCATTTATTATTTATTTATTAATGATACAAAATGTTTTTTTTTTAACAAAACCACCACTGATTCTTTACTTTCATGTCAACAACTGATAAGGATACTAAAACAGTTTTTAACAACAACATCATGACTGTATACTTATGTCTTCTTAATAACGTCAGACATTAAGAATTCTCTGAAAACCATAACATGTACAAAGGTCTTTTTTTAAAACTGTCACAAGTATTATTAGTAGCAGGCAAGCTTAAAGCTTTAAAAAGGAACAACTGTCTCAAGCTTCAAGCTTTTCTTTTATGTCACAGTATTAGCCTTGCTTCCTTCTTTTTCCTTGTTTTCCTTTAGTTTTTCTTTAATACAGAAGCTCATGCACATAAAAGGCTTTCTAGCTCATTTTTGTATGGTCCCTTTTTTATAAAGCATGAATTAGCCCACTAACAGTAATCTATGTTAAAATCTGCTGGTAAATTCAATAACTGCAAATAGAAACGAGAAGCCTTCAGGAACACATTATCGATTAAAATAGCAATTAATTTGCCATTGTTATCTCAGCAAACTGCATAGTGTACCCTGTGGGGTGGAAAGCTTTGTAACAATAACTAATAGTTGGTAATAGTCTGTAATACTAAATACTGCTCCTCCACAAATCTTAATAATCCAATGTGATGATCAGATTCTGCTCCCTAAATATTATCAGTGCTGTCTCTGTATGCTTGATCAATATATATAAAAGCGAAAGCACAACTTAATGTGGGTTTATAAAAAACATTGGTGCATACACTCTCATACACACCTGATGGGGAGCCCTGCTTGCCGCGAGGCTCTAGCTGTGTCCCGTTGCTCTTTACCGAGTGCCTCTTGGCTCCTTGCTGCTTTTCCAGCTCCCCTGCAGAAAACAGGAAGGGGAGAAAAAAAACACCTTCTTTGTTCCCATAACATAGAGCAAAGGAAAATTATACACTGGTATATGGAGATGTGCTAGAGTGGCAACATCAACCAGAATAAAACAGTTTTTTTTTCCCAAGTCTGTGTATATAAATATCCTTTTTTGATTCCACTGAGATTTAGAAATTCAAAACACAACCCTTCATTTCTGTAAGTGAACTTCACACTTGATGATTGCATGTCCTTTTCCACAATGATGACTAAATGTTTTGTTTTTAAAAAGGGCACAGCCTTCAAATACTGATGCTGCACCACAAAGCTGTAACAGTTTCTGCTCACCATCTTTTAGCTCTGCAAATCTGAGAGGAAAATAGGCAAAATATGGGTTTTATTTAGTTTTACTTTTATTTTCCAATAAATATACCACACTGATTGGTATCAATGAAAATAGTCCTGTATTTACTTGGTATCGAATCTACACCAAATCTTGCAGTATTGCACACCCCAAAGCTCCTGGAGGAGAAAAGATGTAGGTAAATACTCATTCTTATTTTTGAGGAATAATAGATAATACGTCCGGAGGAAGATAAGTCCTGGCACCAAATCACACATCAGAGCACACGAACGAAAAAGACTACAAGTTTTTGCTTTTATTAAATTTGCAGAGTAGAACATCTATCTTTGCTATTCATAGAAAACCCCCTGGGAAACCCCTGTCTGTCTCTACATCTTGTTCCCTGCTTTCCTCACCAACTGCAGGTCCCTTTATCTGTGAAGGATAAGGCAGTTGCATCAATTCCCAGAAGGTATGATGTTGTCCTTGTACCCACTGGCAGGAACCAGGCTGTAGTTCTGCAGGTTTTCCACATATGTCAAAGTTCAGGCAAGTTGCATTGTGTTATTGTCCAGAGAATGCACACGAGCCCGGACGGCTCAGATGCTTGACTGCTTTGAAGAACACTGACCTATTTTCACCTCCAGTTTGCAGCGCCCCTGCAGTCACTTCCAACTGCAAAACAAGCTGGAGCATAACACAAAGGAAAGGATGACTTCTGACTCTTCAATCTAATCTGAGGATGCATTGGTTCTCTCTCAAAAATATATCTAAGAATAGTTTCCCGAGCCGCAAGAGAGGAAAAATATTGATTTTGTTTATAAATGTTGACCCTTCTTTTGTTGCAGGGTGCATTGCCATGGGAGAAAACAGATGTACAACACACGTACAAACATGATCTCAGTGCGTTTGTTGATTTTTAGGTAATAATCAATGCTCCTCACACACACACACACACACACACAATCTATTTTTGCTACTTTATAAAAGAACAGAAAATATTATGATTGTAAAAGGCATGGCCAATGGTTGGCTCTACAGGAGTGATATGGTGAAGAGATGCAAGTATGAGACTTCTTTTTTTTTTAAGTGAGGGATCTGTCAAAACACAGAAACACTCACACTCGATGCGTATCTGCTCCATCTCTGACACCTCTGCGATCGATTCCTTCAGGTCTTCTACAAACTTGAGCAGCTCCTCAGCACTTTGGGCACAGAAATGGAGTACCTGCTTCTTGTCTGAACCATATGGGGAAAGGATGGTGATTCCATGAGGATAGTCTGCGGAACACAAAGAAGTAGCCTCAAGTGAATGTGACAAAGACTCAAGAAAATCAGACAATTTAAAGGTTCTAATTTGATACAAAGCAGTTTTTTCTCCAATTTGTTGATAGTGAAAAATGCTCCCATGCCAATCAAATTTTTTTGTTAACAGTTTCCATTATCCAAATCACTGACTCAGGTGTGTTAGTTTAAAAAATTAGAAAAGCTAAACTTAGATATAGCTAACTGTCAATACTAAACAAGGAACCAGTTTTCTACCTCAACATTAGGAATTTTAAAAATAACATACTCAGGAATGATGTTAGAGCCTCTGCTCAAAGGCATGCCCTGTCCTAAACTATATTTTACTTTATTGGCAATATATCAATATTGACCTGATAAAGAAAGACCTTATTCATAATTCTGAAGTTAAGCTCTGTGGACAATACCAGTCTCTACAGCTTCCATTTCCATTTATTATTATTGAATTTGGACTTTCTCTAGAACTCAGTTGCTTGCTTTTAAAATTGTTTTCACTGATTTGGTTGCTTGTACTCCAGCTTGTTGCAAACATCATAAGTAGAACATTGCATTATTTACAACAAGGTAAGATAGTTGGAATATTGGTGTGCATATAAGCTTAACCATGGATGCAAAAGGATGTCAGTATGTGATAAAAATGAATTGGTGAAATAATGTCATGAAGTCTGCATTCTCTCGTTTTTGATAAAAAAAAACTCAGCATGCCTCCATCGTCAAGGAAGTCGCAGTGACTTACATTCATTTTCAAAAAGGTGGAACTGCATGCCAAGTAAGCCCATCGCTTTGCAGAAAGTGTAGGCTGCAGAGCTCTTCTTCTTTGGACAAAGCTTCAAGATCTGTTGGAAAAAATCAACAAAACATAGTTTCTATGTCACATTGCAATCTGAATGACGGCTCAGAAAGACAAACTACTTGATCATTTAACACATTTAAAAAACAGACAGTCAATATAAATGTACCCTATATCCTTTAAAGTGTTTCAGATGATGTGCCTCTGCTTTAATTCACAGAAAAAATAACACTTTGACAAGCTTGTATCAGGATATATTAGAGAAGTTATGGAGCTTTTTCACTGAATGACCTTCCAGATGGAGAAAAATGAGGCAAATTTGTTTGCTGTGCTGCAGTTTGGCATAATTTTCAAGGCAAGGTGTATCAAACCAATATATCACATTGGCACTTTAAACACCTTTTGACGTGTTTAAGCTCCTGGAACAAGGGCCAAATTCAAAGGTAAGCCCACATCACTTCTTTTCTTTAGTAAATTCTCTCAAGGCAATTTCGGTCTTGCTTTCAAAGCCGTAACAAGAAAATGTCTGGAAAATATAGCACAGCTGACTCTTAGTGCCAAATGAACAGAATTTCACTGGATGTTGGAGGATAACTTGTTTCGCCTCTTACTTCAAATCGGTCTTTTAACCTTCTTGCCTGCAGCTACCAATTACTTTTTGCTTCAGTAGAACAAGGAGGAATGAAATAGCATCATGGCTTGTCGCCTACGCCATGTTTCACTGGACTGAGATCAACATTTAACATAATTAGGAGTGTAGTTAAGTACTTTGGATAGATGACCCCTATGTGGCTCCTAATAAGCACATGAATTATGCCTAATATCAAAACGTTACTAATTAAATGCATCATAAAACTCTGAATTTAGTGAAATGCAACTTTACCACAAGCTTTAAGAGCTGCTCTGTAGGGGATATACGTTTGCTTATTGGTGCATTGCAACACTGCATTTGCTCCCATCTATTATTAAAGGAAATGACCAGAGAGACCTGCGTTATGAAACAATGTAGAATAAGAGGAGCTTTGAGGAATGGCTCTCAATGAAAGTAGGTGATGGTGCATTGCAGCTGTCCCGGCTTTTTAGCTTGACTGTGTGCACAAGATACCAGAAATACCTGAACAACCCATCTGACCACAAGAAGAAAAACTCTGCTAATCTGATGCAATAAGGGTGAAACTATTGGACCACAACATCATTAATGGAGGACACCTTCTGCTGAGCACTAAAATGATGACTGCAGCATCATCTTGAGGGATGTTTTTCTAGGATGGTAACCCAGTCAGAAAAGATGGATGTAGTAAATATTGGGTGATCAGATTCAACATTCAAGTCTATTACAGTATGATAACGAGTTTAATGCATCTTTAAGAACATTGTGTCTAATTGGCTACTTTGCACAGATCTTTTGACATTTTGTACTGACTATATTGTCTACAAAAAAAATGGAATTTAGCCCACTTTTGGTGTGGTGGAGAAGAAACATTTTGACAAGGTTTTTCAGTATTTTTTGCTTTATAAAGCAACAACATGATAAATATATAACACACACAAATATACAAAAAAGATTAAAAAAAATACAACCCTGTCTTAATGCATAATAACTGATGTGAACTTCCCATCCACAAGCTTCCCATGCATCACCACGAAGATGAAACGGGAATTTTTTTTTCTGTAGTTTGACCATTAATTTAAATATACGTTTATGGATTTTTTAGCTTTACTAGATACCGGACACTCCTGAAGAGCTTCTTCCCCAAGCCGTCAATGCCATCAGTCTAAAACATGAACCTTGTCTTCAGGTCATCTTATTAAAGGGTTTGTGCAAAACCTGGAAAAGCTTGAATGGCTAAGAGACAATGTGGAAAAGGAGTTAGGCACAATTTTTTCTGCAGTTTGGTCAACCTAAATATAGTCATCCTAACTGTAAACCTTTTCAGTGTTTGTCCCCTACCTAAGATTCCCAAGCTTTTTTAAGACCTTAATTTTGAAAAACATATTAAGGGAATCAAAAAGTCTGACTATCACCTTAAGAATATATCAAGGTTAAAAGATCTGATGTTGCAGCAGGACCTGGAAAAACTAGTCCATGCTTTCATCTTTAGTCCGGCTTGATTATTGTCACAGCGTCTTTACAGGTGTACCAAAAAAATCGATTAGACAACTGCAGCTGATTCAGAACTCTGCTGCTCGAGTCCTCACTAAGACCACGAAAGTAGACCACATCAGTCC
>JAOXYM010000025.1:16864225-16876863 GCA_028567055.1 Leptatherina wallacei | reverse complement strand
TAGGATAGGATAGAAAGAATGAAAGGAAAAAATATAGGGAGGAAAAAAAATTGTAAAAATAACTGGCAGGCACCTCAGTGTCTGCAGGGACATCAATCCTCTTCAAGTTCTTGCAAATGTCCTCCATAGTATCATTCATTTTGCTCTGTGTTTGTCCTTCACAGTTAGGGCTGAGAAACCCCGAGGCAGCGCTGGGAGCGCTCTGATGGATGTCTTTTTAAAAAAAAAAAACACCCCAAACTGATGCTCCTGTTTAGTTTGTAACTATTAATGGGAAGAACATTAAAATAAACTTGTAGGGTCATTCCCAAGAGGACTTGAGGCTGTATAGGTGTGTTAAGATGGTTTAAATGAAAATGATGCAACTTCCCTTTAAGATCAGTCCAAATTTTCAAGTGTGGAAATCTTCTAAAGGTCTGAAAAGTTTTCTGTTTGCTTTTTATACTTACTACAATGAGATCATTGAAGAGGAAGACTTCTCTCTGATGCGCTGCTTGTTTTTGGGCTTTGTTGACATCTGTCACCTCAAAAAGTCGACTACAGCACACCAGTCTTCTGTGAGGGACAGACAGGACCTAAAGACATGAAACAAGCATGGTTACTCATGGAAGGCTTTGAGATGATTTAGAGGAAAAGATTAAGAAACTCTCCCAATAAAATAGAAGAAAAGATGCAAACCGGGCGATTATTAAATAAAAATTTGTCTTGACTTGGATTAAACGTTTCTGTAACAGAAAGGAGACTGATATTTAAAAAACTAAATTAATTAAACAGCATCAACACAAATTTGAAGTGAGAGCTGATTTTAATCTTTCCAAAGGTTTTAACAAATATTATGTCTCCATAAGGAGACGATTGCCAGAAATAAAGGTTTGCATTTGAGGATTTGGCAAACTCAAGGCTCCCACACGGAGTGATAAAGGAGAGGATCAAATTTTGTGGACATATATCGACAACTGTAATTCCCCAGAAGATTAGGATGTCGTGTAAAATGTAAGTAAAAGGTAGAATGCAATCTGAAAATCTCTTAAACTCATATCTTATTTTCAATGGGACGTAAACAACATATCAGACGTTGAAACTCTATGTTGGAAAATATTAGCTCATTTTTTATTTTATGGCAGTTGGAACTGTGACAACAAAAGGTTGGAAAAGTAAGTGGGACAAATAAACAACTGAAGGATCATTTCACACCGAATTAGGTTAATTATTAACAGGTCAGTAACACCACCGAGTATAAAAGGAGCATTACAGAGAAGCAGAGCAAAAACAGCAGTATTAGTTTTAAAAAGTTCTCTCTGGGTCCAGATGGATTTGGATGCATATTAAAAATTTCTGGTAAAGTTAAGATAATATTTGCTAATCTGAACACATTTCTGAGTTCATCTACAGGAACAGAGCCCTTCAGTTTTAGATCAGTGGTGATACAAAATGCTGGTACACAAAGAGTGAGTATGGATTAAATTCCTTGGATATGACAATCTTTTTTAAGCAGACCAGATGGCAGGTGTTGCATGGCAGATTACTCATTACTTGGACTTGGCAAACAATGACTTGTTAACATCTCTGGTAGTTTTACATGAAAGATGTCACCATGCAAAATAAATCTGCCTGGGTAATGCAGCCTTTGTGTTGGTGTAGAAAATATTTGTATTTATAAAAAATGTGTAAATTGTCAAGTTACATAAAGTCGAATAAAATAGAAATCATTTAGTGAGCATTTGTTCAGAGATTCAAAACATGTAAAACTAACATGTGGGCTAATTTCCCACAGCACGTATGACTGAAGTTAGAGAATCAACTGCTGGAATAATTTGTCAGTGTTGGTTTTTGAACCTCAAAAAACCCCATGAATCCCTAATTTTTAAAACATAGTTTTCAAAAACGAATACTTCATAGAAGGCCATGTTGAATCTCAAAGGCTTCAACAATGCCCCCCTCCCTGATTAGTGCAGCTCCGTTGGTGAGGCTTGATCTATTTACTGCAGCAGTCCACTAAGAATCGATGCCTTGCCACAGGCCAGTCTTTCTGAACTTTTATGAGTTGTTGTCAAATTGGGTTATATCTGCAGTTACAGACTCTTGCACAAGACAAAACAGATAACTAAAAGGTGTTAGGAAAGGTACAATGCTCAGAGGTCTGATGCAGTGTTGTTTTGTTTTTTCTCCCCATAGTGTTGCCATGCGCCCCCCCATAGGGCTTCAGTGCCATTCCAAGTTTGAGCAGATTATAGTACTGCAAAAAGGGCTCATGCCTTCAGAGCCCGATCTAATCATGTTTTCATCCTGTTCTACAATCTTGGCTCGTCCAGCAGCCTGCGTTGGATCGCCACTGAAATTCAAACCACAGTCAGTAGACAGGGATGGAAACTAAAATCCAAATTTACACAGTCTCTGTTCAGCTTTCTTTATGGGGATTTCCAATTCTTTCTCCGTCCATACCGTGAGAACAATTTGCAAAGCATGGGGTGCACAAATAGCCTCTGTCTCCTTTTCTCTTGCATCCTCAGATCACATCACTGCAGGGTATACAGACTCCAGCCTAGCCTGTCGCAGCCAGAATTTCATTACACTAATGTCAGAAAAACATGAAGACATCATTAACTTGAAAAGCCTCTTGCCCAAAGAAGAAAAAAACAGTACTGATAGAATGGCTTAAATACAGTCTGACCACCATTTGACCATTTGATATGAGTTGTATTTGTTGATGAATATATATAAAGAAATGTGTCCGAGGTGGAAAGCAATTAGACGTGAAATAAAATGGAAGACAATTATAAAGGAAATGTTATCTCATGTGTGCAACTTCTTCTAGATAAGAAAGACACAATTCAGGATGCAGACTCCTGTTGAGGATGCAAGAAACTTTAAGTTTTTTTTTTTTATGGCAGAAAGCACTCATTTGTCAGAAATAGTTACTTCCTGCCATAACAATCAATCATTGTTTGGCTGTGACAGCACTCCCTCTGTCATCATATGGTTACTCATTCATCACTGAGAGACACTTAAAACATAAGCTAAAGGGCAAAAAGAAAAAAGAGCACAATCCTTTCAACGTCTTTCAAAAGTTAGGATGTATGTGAGATTACATTTTAAAACTAATTAACATGTGAATTTAGAGTCACATTCATTTATATTTTGTGTTATATATTGGTGCTGGAGGTTTTTTGACACTCTGCCAGCTATTTTCCCTCAACAGAAGCTAAATCTCAAAGTGACTGAAGTAATTTCAAGAATTTTGTTTCATCAAATCTGTCTTTATCTCAATGCAGTTCTGAGGGTATAAGTTCATATATTTGGAATCGGTATATATTCTTTACACGGCTGAATAGTCAGGGATCTATCAGGGAAAAAGAAACCTCTGTAAAACTTGTATATAATTCATATATAATGGCTTTTGGACACCCTGTGCACTGAGAAAATAAAAAAATAACTCCCTGAAAAATTTAAGCATATTTTTTCCCGAAGCCCTTCTGTGTTATGAGTGAACATAGACAATACATCCTCCCATGGATCAGTGAAAGCAGTCATTTATAAAGCTAAATACTTTTCAGTTACAAGAAACTCTCCATATTTGAGGCTATATTTTAGCTAAAAACATGACTGTTTGGTTCAACATCAGTTTGCTCTTCAAGTAAAAAACAGAAAAAAAAATCTAATGTATACACAATGTATTTGTTTCATGGGTGTAGATTTTTAAATGCACATGAGGTGTTGATTAAATATATAACAGTACAGCAGCTTCTTTCTTTCCATAATGAAAAGGCCACTGCTTCTAATGCAGCCCAGAACTTTATGACCCCACACACTTAACAATGTTCTTAACCTTTATGCAACTTTCCATTAAAATAACAGATTGAAAATCATTTTAATGGTATATTGACTTGGAAAATTGGAAGTCTTTGAAGAAGTCATTACAGCTTCATGGCACAATGTCAAACATTGAGTTTTTGACCATGTCAGTACTGAGAATACAGAGCTAGCATTTTCTCTCAAAGTTAAACTGATGTCTATAAGAATCGATATATATTTGTGCTAGAAAAATCACCTTTGTGCCAGTTCCTGGCCCAAAAGTTGATAACTCATCCTGTATTCAGGGTTACACACAAAATCTGTACTGAAAGAAATGCTATTTCAAATGTAATGTTTTGCCCCATCACAGCTGACACAGAATAGTGGGGGGTAGATGCTTAGTTACTGCAGGCCTTCTTGCTGTTTGACTATTAAAATATATTTGCCTGAAGACTATGTTTTTATGAAGTTGCACTTGTTTAAGGCTCAGCTTTCAGACAAAAAGTCATCAGTACTGTGCTCGCCACTGGTTTCACAACCCTGCAGGAGAATAGAGGAAGAGGCAAAAATAGGCATCACTTTAAACTGTTCATACAGAGTCTCTGCATGCTGCGGACAGGAGAGTTAAGGGTTTGATAGTTTTGTTTGTTGCTTGAGCATTTCAAAAGTTTTTATTATTCAAACTTGCAGCAAAGCAGATTTGAACGCAACTGGAATAAATTGGACCCAACGAAGTATTTATTGTTGTTATAAACTGTTAAAAACACTGTAATGATAGCAGTGGTTAATGACTTAACCACTTAACATGTGAATTGATATGACTATAAATTGACATGTAAATTAGTTTTCCATAGCTGGAGTAATGACCTGAAGTAATGATTGAGCCGTAGATGAGATATCTAATGACTAATAAATGTTCTAGGTGGTAGAGATAAGGGCTTGAATAATGAGTTTTTTGGCATGAGGTTAACGAACGTGTATGTCTGCCTTTAAAACTAGATAACAGTTTGTTTGTTTGGTAGAAAATTTTAAATTCTAATGTTTGTGTGAGGCTATTTTCCTGTGTGTGTCCTTACTGTTTTCATCCCTACGATGGACTGCTCAACCTTGGAGACGTAGGTGACATGGTCTTCGTTGGAGCGCAACTCTCTCAGTTGTATTCTTTCATAGATGCCCACCACCATGTCTCTGGGGATGTCTGCTCCATCATCCACGCCTAAGACACAAACAGGAAGATTAGTCACAAGCATAAAACCATCATAGGGAGCTTACTTTAGATTTTACCAGACAGCCTTTTCCATCTGGAGGAATATATGGTGACAGCTGTTTTAACAGTTGTAGCTGAGCCCAAGTGTGTGTCTAAAGCTGGGAATGTGACCATGTCGTAGACACAAATAAGTTGAGAAAATTCCAAATACATTATGCTGTATTCCCAAAGCACAAAAAGGAAGTTTAACAAAGTAAGCTTCTCTTGTGTCCCTTCTTTGACTTTCTGTCTTCTCCTGTCTGCATTAAGTAACGACTGAAGGCAGTGTGCAGGAGGTTAATTGGCAAGTGAAAGGTTAAAAAGACCTCGCTCTTGGAGGATTTTCTGTCAGGAACACAGTGCAGCTCAAAGTCAGGGAAGTTTGATGCAGGTAAAGCTGTATGCCATTAGGCTGAAAGGTTGTCCTCGAGTTGCTCCCCATTATATCGACCCAGCTGTACTGTGCTATGTGGCACATTAAGTTTTCAGAGGGGCAGGAAGTGTCTTGAAAAAAATGAAGCTGCCACAAGTGATGGCGGTGTCAGTGAGGCACCGCGGGACACCGCCGAGACATCACTGCACATTATGGTATCAGGGGAGAAGAGGAAATGACCACAGGGTTGTGTGTGCCAAGTGTCAGATTAATAGGTAGTAGCGCTTCTCTTGCTGAATGTCTATTTGTTCGGGTTTTCTGCCAGTTCTATTTGTTCCTTACACATGTTGGAAATAAACTGCTTTAATGTTTTCTTTATTCATTTGTCATCACAATGTTTACTTTTCCAAAACTTCTATCCACTTTGATTTTTAGTTAAATGTCAACTGAATAAAATGACCAGATATGTTATCATATAATTTGGCTACTTTACCTAGATGAAATATCCACAACTTCCTTCTTCTCCCAACATATTTGTAATTTGGAAATTTCTGAACGATTATTTCTAAATAATTAAAGCTAAAGCTGTTTTGGACCCCAAACATCCTGTAAAGGCAACAATGTTTGAGTTGAGACAAGAGTTAAAGAGATTAATACAGATTCTGCTGAAATTACTAAAAGAAAAGCAGAGAATGAGTCAGTGGAAATTAGGTCTTTGCTCTTTTTTCCCAGCTGACTACTGCAAAAGTTTGATTTGCAAACTAATTTCACTCCATTAATGTAATCAGTTGAAGCTAATGTGACAAATCGTGATAGACAGGTTCATCTAATTACATGCCAACTATTTTTTTTTGTGCCTGCCCTTTCCCAAAGAAAATGTCCCAGATTACTTGACCCAATTCCCAGTAAAACCTGATTACATTCTCAATATCTGAATTGCTTATAATCAATGTTAGCTAACACACTAACATGCAACACTAAGATACTGAAACCCTTACCATCACACTTTCCATATCATCAGCATGGTAGCATGGCTATTTGTTAGCATAACAGTGCTGACATTAGCAGTATTTCTGTGTCTAGGTCTCAAAAACTTCAACAGTAGACTCTTCAATATCTCTTATCAAAGAAAGTTTTGCAAATATAGAGAATGAGAAGGTATGCCACGTTGAAAGCTGTGATGGGAACACTATTTCGTAAGAAATGCTCTTTTACCACTTTTGTTTGCTTTGTTAGATTTTTTTTTTTTTTGCTTGGCTAAAAGAAGGTAAAATCCAAAAGAGAAGAGATGGTGAAACAAACAAGGGGGGAAAGATAGACCTTGCTAAAATTCATTAAACTAAACAAATTATATTGCTTCCATTTACATTCAGCAATGTGGCAATGCAGGTAATCATATTTAGTCAGGATTAGAAATGGACTGAAATATAATTTTGGAGGCTAATACTATAGCTTAATCAAGAGGTTAGAATTCAGGTTCTGTACCAAATATGATACAGTTAACCAGAATACAGTAGCTATAGCATCTAAGCAAACCATTCCACTGGCTTCAACATCAATTTCCAAAAATGAGAGGTGGCCTACCATAGCAGCCATTTGTCTTAATCTTAAATCTTTAGAATTCAAAAGGATAAACAATAAAGACACAAAGGCATCACAACATATATCAAGCCATTGCTTTATAAAACATCTGCAACAAAAAACTTAGCTAGTACAAGCACAGCTAACGGCAATGCTAGCTACTGGTGGAAAGTTAATGGCTGCCCTCTTCTGCTGCAAAGGCCCAGATGATGACACACTCTACTTCTTTCCTCTCAGAGTGTTTATGGATACCCAGATGGTACACTCAGTCTCCACTTGTTCTCATCATCTTTAAGTATAAACCAGAGCTATGTCTACTGAAAAACACATTGAGAACTTTGCATAAGAAGTGAAATTACCCTGGGACCATCCCTTCTGTTATTAGGTCCTTTAATTGATTTTCAAAGATGGTCGAATTATTCAATGAGTAACACAGGATGAATTCATTGTGGAAGCTCTTTTAAATTATGTTGCCTCATTAAGGAAAAGACTTGTCATTCTGTTTTAATTGACTTAATGAATGTCATATGGTTCTTCATTATTATTGGTTTTTGTTGCCTAATTGCATTTCACCTTAGCCAATTAACTGAGAGAACTATTCTATCCATGTGTGTAAGACAGACAACGGAGGACCAAAAGAGGAAATAAAAACAAGATACAAATCAAGCGATATACATGAATAAACAGTATGATGAAATTAAGGTAAGAGAATGGATGGAGAGAGAAAAAACAAGCAGAAGAAGAATAGAGAAGCCAAAAGAAAGTGGCATACTTTAATTTGCATAAGATGCTGAAATTGATTTTCCAACTTAATCTAATTGTAAGGAAAAGTCTGGATGAATCTAATAAAGTTGTTCTGCATCGACCTCAGCTATCCCTGATTGATCAGGCAGAGGGAGAGCAGAACCGTGAGGCTCGTGTCTCTTCTTAACGCTCAGCAAATGAGCATCTGTCTCCGTACCGGAGACAAGATTTACAGGTGTTTTCTGCCTGTGTCGTCGTGAGTGAATGTGTAAAGCAAGCCTCTCGGGGAGAGAAATATAACCTTATCTTTATCCCCCCTAAATTTATGCCGGCTGGTTTGATTGAATGCAGATTCAAAGAACGTTGGACGTTTCCTTCTGCTGATTCATCTGGGGATTTGCTGGCAAATTTGTTCAAAACAAGAGTCCACAAAAGGAGTCGTAAGGGAAAGAAAATAAATTAAGGGAGGATTTAGAGGTATTTCTACCATTCCTCTACATTTTTGTAATCTTTCATCAGTTAAAATTCAAACTTCTTACACTTGGATATTACCTTATTTACTGTATTGAATATATTTGTGTTTGTCTGGTTCCCATTGTAATTTTTTTTCAATTATTCCCACCTTTCTGTTACTATTCAGTCAGGTCATAATCTGTCACAATTCCCTTTTTTTTTCACTTTGTGTATTATTCGCCCTCGTTTTTAACGGTTGTTGTTCAGATTGTTTACCTCACTGTTTCTTTGGGCTTTACTTCAAAGCCAAAACCTACGATGAACCACTGACCTTAAATGTGACTCATGTACAAAAAAAAACGTTTTATATTTCAATCCCTCCGCATCCTCTGTTTAATTATGTACATAATCGGATAACTTGGCACAATACATAAGGAATTTGTCTATTTTGTAAGGTAACAATTTTTAGTGGAGGCAGTGTGATGATGTGGGGCTAGAACGGGTCTTGTCATCACTAGAAGGATATCCTGCAATCTGAGGGAATCCCATTTCTCCCCAGTCTGGGACGGAACTCTAACCTCCAAGATGCCCATGCTGGCACCCACAGAGTGGGATTTTATCAGAGACTACCTCCAGAATTTGGACGTGTAGAAGATAAAATGGCTTGCTTGCAGTCCTGACCCCAACCCAGTTGAACATCTGTGGGATCAGCGTTGGCGTGGCGTCAATGCTGGAGTGACCAACACAACCTCACTGGCTGACTAGCGAGAAATGCTGATTGAAGAATGGGATGCCATCTCACAGCAGTGTGAAACCAAGCTGGTTGACCAGCATGAGGAGGAGGTGCAGGCTGTTTTGGCTGTGTGTGGTTCTTCCACACGCAACTGAGGCCCATATTTGTTAAACTAATCTGTTATATTGTCAATATTTCTTGTTTCTTTTGAATCATCTAATCTAAACTGATGTGGCAAGTTTTCATGGGCACAACCCACATACTCAACCCTGCTGCTAATTCCAGATGTATTTCCTTTACAAATATGGCTCATTTTAAAAGGGAATATTAAAGCTCTCCAATGGTATAAGATTTATTGCACGAGCCAAACTTTGCTATTCAACAGCCAAACTGTAGTGACCCCTGCAGTGAAACAGCAGCTATGAAATAAATATAATGCTAACTTTTGAAATGTTGCTGCATACCAGGCTTGTTTCCATTAATTGGTTTTTAGTAAATACATAGCTGCGTAGTGTCATTAGCAAATGGTGTTATAGGCAACAATTAAGTAAAAATTAAAACTTCAATGAAGAAGACATAAAGAAAACCTATAAGCTGGGTCATATATAGAAATAATTAGTGGGACAACTTCAGAATTACTTTCATCTACATGCATGATGTTAATTTATAACATCAAGTTTTGGTTATGTTTACCAATTACTGGCTGAAAACCGCCAAGCTCATGTGATCGCTCTTGTAACATGTTCTAGTTATCAGACTTAATTCACTTTAGGATTTTCTTGTAGATCAATAGAAATTTTTATCAGACTTTATTCTAATATCCTCACACAAAAAATCTGCTAATGATAATGTATCTTAACTCACTTAATACCTTCCCAAACCATAAATCAGTCTATTAGGATGTCTATCATCGATGTTTTACCACAGTTTAGTCTAAAAACTTGTCATAATAATAATAATAATAATAATAATAATAATAATAATAATAATAATAATAATAATGATTTATTATTATTATTATGGGGCAATGCATTTACTAATATTTACTTATGTAAACATTTTGATTAGCAAAATAAACTCCTTCCTCTCTGAGAGCCTGACACTGTTAGAGCTGAAGGGATTTAGTTTTATGATTAAAGACACATAAGTGGGAGAGATTCAGTGTTGATTCAGTGTTTTGTGTGGTTGATCTTGGGATTAGGAGTTCTGCAACCCACCCATGATATGTAAAACCCTATTTAGGATTATGTCAACTAATTACTGTTATTTTTAACTTGGTTAATTTGCCTTTTTGTAAACAGCTTCTGTATGATTCTGTAACTCTCACCTCGTAGATTACGTATGAAGTCCTCCAGCAACATCTTACGGTCCGGCTTGATGTTGGGACTGTACATGTCGGTGTTGAGCAGAATGATGGCGAAGGCCAGGATAAAGATGGTATCTGGATTGTGAAACTGCTGCACCACGTCGGGGTTACACATGCAGTAGCGCTGGCTGCAGGTATAATCAACACAAAGAAATAGTCACTTCAGGGGGGGGAAACAGTAGAATTGAGAGATGGATGGATAAGGTAAAACAGGAGGTGGATAAACCATCACAGTGTAGAGGAAGACTTTTAAATGCAAGGGTTGTTAAAGGGGATGAATGTTAGTTGCAAATATAAAGAAGAAGATGAAGCAAAAAACAAGAATGTGTTATGACCACAAACTGAAGGCTTCTCTCTGAGTTTGCATACCACATACTCATAAAAATCATTACACCAGCAGAGTGTCATGCTGGAATGAGAGTTATGGCTTTAATTTAGCCCGTGGCTTCATCCGACGCTGTCAACTGCCCCTCAGCAGCAAATGAATTTCACAGTAGGTGAGGTTAGGCCCTCTCCGCTGAAACACTGTCTCTCTGTGTGAACACATTTCTTCAACAACATCCAATCATTTTATGGGCCATGCATTGCACAGAAAAGGGGGTGCTGGGTGGAAAAAACAAAACAACACTAAACAAAGGAATTTATTTATGAAAATTTAAATGCTTTCCAGAGCGAGGTTCCATCTTCTTTGCTCATTTACACCAGACCAGGGTGTCTCACCAATATCTTTAAACTTAGCTGCTGGTTTTCTAAACATGATGAGCAGAGATATTAATTTCAAAACAGGAAATTCCACGCCAAGACCCATTTTTTTTCTTGAACTATAACAGTGGTGTAGTTCCCCAAAAAAACATATTCTATCGATGGCTACTTTGTGCCTTTGCACATGAGTATGCCTGTGTGTATGTTTGAGAAAGAAATGTCTACAGGGAAAAGATTAAATGCCTAATTACAGGCCCTAGATCATGTAACACACCCTCAGCATAGATACCTAGGCTGAGCATCCTGAGGATGAGAAGAGATAAGAGAAGTGTCGGCATCAAACTGACTTTTACTGGCTGGAGAGAGCTCAGAGTACAAGTAGAATGCAAGATGGATTCCGAATTAGCCGTTGTTTGAGGCTCCTCTTTGAAAAATCTGTCAAAGTTCAGCACTGCTTCTGTAAGCTTTGAAAGTATTCCATATTCAGGGTATCTTAGCTTTCTTTGTCATGTTTTTCTTCCATCTCATTTTGAGTCACTTTCTGGAATTTTTATAATATTTCCTGGATTCCCCTGACCTCTTGGGTCCCTGTGTTGAGAGTCAATGTGTGGATAATTCCTGGTTAGAATATGAGGGGAGTACAGAACATTAACTGTGTGTGAGCAACCAAAGCAGTCACACAAGGAGGGAAAGATGAATGCAAAAGAAGGGCTTGTGGGCTTTTTTGCACTGGAGTGTAATCTGTAATCATTATTTTAATCAGTCATCATTTTTCCATTGAGGCTGTACAATGTTTTGCAGGCCCACTGAGCCATATAATTAGAATCTAATATCTCCCAGATTGACTTAAGACATACATATTGGTATGCGTACATAGTTTCATACCTTTTCCCTTAGTTTTTAATCTGCTTTGTAGCACAGCTCAAACCTTGGAAGGCTATTTATGAGTAAATGTAAAGCTTGCATGTGTGCAGTGGTGTATATTATGACATCTTTTTTTAAAATGTTGCTCTAGTATGATAATCACAGGGTGCACAGTATTCACATCTCAACCAATAAGCTGGTTTTCGTTGTCCCCATGTGGTGAGAAATTTCTCTTTTTTTTTTTTTTCTTTCCAAAAGTCATTAAAAATGACTCATTAAAAAGAAATAAAAAGATGGACGGGGCACAAGACACTTCTCAGTGAATAGGTCAGTCCTGAAATCATTGAAGTCATTTTTCATTCATTTTCTTACAGACTGCTAAAGATCCACCAGTCATTATGAGATTAGGGTCGGAAAATATCTGGACCGCATGCCGTTGTGTAAAAATAAAAATAGAAATGAATATATTTGCAGCATTGGAAGCTGGTTCGTATTTGCTCATCCATTAGTACACTGACGCAGCAGATACCGAGGCTGCTGGCTGACTTTCATTTTTCTCCCTCGCTCTTTTTAGCTGCTGCTGCTTCAAATCCCATGTGCTTCCTTTTGAGATTTCTCTCTTTCTCCCTTATATGTGTGTGTGTGTGTGTTTTGAGACATTTCAAAGCCCAGGAGCTGGGGAGGCAGGCACAGAGAGGCAGTAGCAGTTATGCAACGCTAGTTATTTATAAACCATCCACCCTCCCCCCCCCCCCCCCCCCCCCCCCCCCCCCCCCCCCCCCCC
>JAOXYM010000025.1:16836517-16849515 GCA_028567055.1 Leptatherina wallacei | reverse complement strand
TGTGTGTGTGTGTGTGTGTGTGTGTGTGTGTGTGTGTGTGTGTGTGTGTGTGTGTGTGTGTGTGTGTGTGTTTTATATATATATATATATATATATATATACACATATATATACACAGATTATTTTTTCAAAAAAGGTGCAACTAGGCCAGTTTTATTCTTCAAATCCCCAGAGCAAATTAGGGTAAAATGGTGTGATCTCTGAGAAATTAAGAATGCTTCCTATTTTCACCATCTGGATATCAGAGTTTGTAATTATGTACTGGCTTGTTTAGCACTAAAGGCAGAATGTTAACACAGGAGAGGGTTGTGTATCCCTAAACAAACACCCACTACTAGTAAATACACATGGCACTGAGCGTTTTCGTGGAGTTCTTGCCTCCTGATCGGTAAGAGATCCCTCTAGAGAAGTTCGGCATACTTTGCTGTGTTAATTAGCCCCATTTGACATGTGTATTTACATTTCTTTTTCACATGCTCTTTCTTCACAGTTACATTTCTTTAATTTGTAAAAGACTGATCTCCATTTTCATGCATGGGGGGAAGTCAATCTAAGTTGACGCAAGCTTCTCTAATGTCTTATTCATTTTTTTTTAACACACTAGAATGTATGAAGGCAAATTATAAATTAAGGAGATGTCTAACTAAGCTGTCTTCGATGGGAAAGTAATGCATGCAAAAAGAGAAGTCTACAGAGTAATCTGCAATTAATGTCACATATCCTCCCCCTCTCTCTTTGTCCTTTCCTGATAAAGGTTTGGCGCTGTAGCTCCCTTATGTGACGCTAGTGTCCTTGACATGCACCCTTGTCACATAATGGAGTTATTGGCATTCCGGCCGCACTCAAGGTGGAAACTTTATCAAATGGTCTTTCTCTCAACCTTTTCCCAGTGCTGACTTTTTTCTGTCTCTTTCGGTTCCTCTCTCTTGCCTTTTCACTCCATTTCCATCCCTCGCCTGTCTGTCTTTTCATCCTTGGTCAGGCTGGTGTATCCAGACACATACACTCTCACACACACATACACAAACCAAAAACATCTAACTTCCCTCTCTTAACTTTCAAACCTTCTTTTCTTTCTCCATCCTGCAAAAACAGTGCACAGAATTCCTGCTGCAAGTCACACGTAGTTTACATTGCCTGATTGTGTGCATGTGTTAGATTTTTGCCTGCATGATCAAGCAACACCGACATTTTAGCCTCAAGAAACGAGCTCTGTTTAAGATGCAAAGGATACAAGAGTGCAGGTATGAGAGGGGAAACTATGAACTGGTGGAACTAATAAGCCTTAAGCCTTTTTTCAGTTATTCTATTACTCCCCACATCTATCTCTTCTTTTCCTTTTAGCCAATTTATTAAAAGTCAGTTTATCTTTCAAGGTTTTAGGTGTTTGATCAGAGGAATGAAAAGAGCGCTTGAAAACTGGAAGGTTATAAAGCCCGTCAGACGAATGCTTCATCCAGCTTTTGTCCGCTGCTTCAGACCGCAATGATCAAACTGGTTGTTTGTGAAACGTCCATTTAATATATGCACGTAAAGACGTAGCCTCAGATGTGGCTTAAAATTGGATCCCTTTTTATCTGTTAGGCAGCTGGGGATGACTCCTGTGGTTTAAAAGCATCACCAGTCAATAGACTTATCCTCTAACATGTTTTGCAACCTAAGTGAAAATATTCCCTATCAATTTATAGTCTGAGCTGCTAGTTTCATGTCTTCTTTACTCCTTCACAAAGCTAATTTTAGAAATTACAGCCCCCAGTCAGGAGGTGATAAAGCACACATTAAACATCACCGTTTGAGTTTGCAATCATGGAGTAGGAAAATATAATAAAGCCATAAACAATTTCAATGAATGCAAAATGAGTTTAGCATGGCAAGAGGAGAATGAGCAATGAGTTTGTTTTTTTACATGACCAGCTCCAAATTACCATTAATAATACCTATAAAAAATACCTTTTTGGTTATTTTAAGCCCTTGAAAATGTATCCACATTTAGTTTGATTCAAGGATTCTTCAGGATAACATCAAATTTGGGGTTACATAGTTTCATTTAGCCTATCACCGGGGCCGAAGCAGCCTAACTTCATGGTTGTTGGGTTCGTATGCTTTTAGGATTCTTTCTCTCAGTAATGTGCTTCCATTTTTACTGTTTTACTTTATCATCCACCTGAGATCCCCACTGATGTTCTTTCTTAGCGACTCTTTCACAGCCACTCACCACACCTGCTTTTTGTTCACAATCAGCACACCTGCTTCTACTTGCTTGATCACCTTCAGCAGCACTTAAAACTCGTTCCTAGACTATCCAGTTTTTCATCGGTGTTCTATGAAAATCTCCTACATGCATTTTATAGAACTTCTTTAGTAAGTTTAGGATAAATGAGATTTAATGGTTTCGAATGGGTCTTTTTTTTTTCTTCTTTTAAAAAAAGAGCCAAATAACTTGAGTTTCTATGATGGGCAGTGATTGTCATATGAGCTGAGACCCCAGCTTGTTCTACTGCAAATTAAATGCCCTCTGACTTCTGCTGTAGTTTTAGATTCATTAACTTTATTTGACCTATTGATTATAGATATTATTGAACCTTTACAGGAAATTGTTGAAATTTTAGATGCAAAACTCATTTTCACTTTAGCCTTCTCATTGAAAACTGTAAACCTGTGTATGACAAACTCTGTTCCTAGCAAATCCCACCACAGTATAACGGTGCATGCATTGCCAACATAAAAATTCAACAGAGCTTTGCAGTCAGATTATTTCCTCTGTTCATTCTCTTCACTGAGTACACGGCTTCTTTTGTTTTCTGTGTCGGACAAATCGGCTTTGTTGTGGACTTTCACTCTTCTGCAGAGCCTGGCATTACGAGAAAAAAAAAATGTCTTCACAAGGTCTAATTTTCTGAGTTTATGTGGGTCAATATCTCAAGTTTTGATAGTGGTTTTGCAGCCAAGGTCAAAGATTATATTTTATTTCAGAGACTTTAAGAGAGCCTCTACAGGTTTGAAGGAAAAATGTAAAGGTTTTTCACCTCAGTTCCCAAAATGCTGGTTCACAGAGGTCTGAACGGACTATTAATTACATTCATGACTCAGCAGAACAACTGAGAATTTTAGGTTGTGTGGACTGTTCCCTTGCTTGATTTATTTCTTTTGTTTTACATGCATGCATTTGAACTGGTTCTTCACCATCAAGAACTTTCCCCACTTGTTTCATTTTCCAGGTTTTTTTTCCAAGTCTAGATGTTCTGTTTCACTCTTCCCACCCAGCTTTTTGTTTCTACCCCCATTGCTTCCAGATTTTTTTTTTTACAGCTCATTTGGTTTACATGCATGTGAATATTTATGCATGTTTTCAAGCTGAATTTGCATTACATTAAAACATACAGTGTAGTCTCATAAATAGAATGATAATGTCCTGTTACCATGCTAGTCTTGTCACCCATTAAGCCATTAAAAAGGACATTAAGTGTCCGGATTTGATGCTTTTAATAAGCCTGATAAAGACGCTTTCAGTGAATAATCAGTTACTTCATTACCCCTACACTTATCCAAAAAAAAAACATAAAAGAAAAGTAAAGTTTATCACTTAAGTACACATAGAAATGACTTGGGTGTCCTGGTACAGGCAATAGCGGGGCCATAGGGGTGACCTGGGGGGCCTGAGCTGACCTGACCTTTACTTGGATAGAGCTCAGATGCTCAAGTACAAGTGAATTCAGCACATAATATAGTCAGAGAACATGTTCCTTTTGTGTTGCTATAGTGCATAAGCATGCCAGAGGACAAATTGTATTTCTAACATAAGAATGAAAATGAACAATACATAAAATTAAGTTTGATTTTAACTGATGTAATATGGAATATATGTTATGCTGACCCAATGAAAACTGACATCTAAACCAGTTAAAAATTGGAATCTAAGCTGAAAAAAAAACTTGGGTAGTTGTGAACCATATAGCAAGTTGAAAATACACAGCTGTAATCAGCTGCACATCTGGCTGCAGCATTTTACAACCAGATGTGACAACTGTGCAAAGTTAATTGGCCAGGTCAGCTGGAGAATGAACACTGATAAAACTTCTGATTGGGCTTTACTTCCTTAAATCTACATCTTAAAGGTATCATAAATTATTTTCATGTGCCACCCTTTTCTCAGTTGGGGCACTGGGCCCCAATCAAAAATTCTCTAGAGCTGCCCCTGGGTGCAAGCTCAAAGTACAAAACAAAGGTTAGGTACAAAACCATTCAGCCGAAAGCTTTTTCATTTTTAGGGCTGACACATCACTTCTTTTCATGAAATGTCAGTTCAAATTCCCATATGCAGTCATTTTCATGTCGAGATGCGTTTATAAAAAGGAGAAATTTGTGTTCCAGGACACTAATCAATAATTTATGCCCGCTTCACAAATTTCCAAGAGACCGTGTTATGTCGTGATATGTAGGGCAGTTGGCAGGGCGTCTTGACCTGCTGTGCAAAGAACATTAAATAAAAGTCATGGCTTTCCTGTAGCTTCCTGAATGTGAACTGCTTATCACTTTGCTCTTACACTTGCAGATTATACTGACTCTGCCAGGAAATAGGAAGGAAAAATTCAAGTTAATAATGAGGGGTTGTATTGAATTGGATGAAAAGATAGCTCTCAATTTTTTTTTTCTTTCTTACCCATGTATATATGTATTTATTTTGTTCCTACCTCTTCTAGGAGGAGTAGGCTATTTGTATAAATGCCGACAGGGCACAAATAAAGAATATGACAGTTTCATTAATGGTTGGTTTATAATGATGATGTGATTTTGGTCTAATATTGCAAGAATATTTGGTGGAATTTCATCCATTACAAGCACACTGAAGTTGACCCTTACTTGGATATTCTGAAGTCTTATTCATTTTCTTTTCAAAGACATAAGATGGCCTTAGGTCTATGTCTCTTCTATGCTCCCTGAGATTTAAGTGTTACTTTACGCTTTGTTGTCCAAAGTGTTTTTTGCAAACTAATTTTCTTATAGGAATTCTTATTGCGGTTTTTGGATTTTGGCCTGGCCATGATGGCTGCTTTTTGCCTGTATCTTGCTATTTCTTTTAGTTGAACTGATTGCCACTCTAAGACTATGATCTTAAACCTTTCTGTTTGGGACTTTTGACTTTCACCTGGTCTATTGGGCTCCATACAAATGACTAATTACCTTTTTAAAGAAATGTTCTTACAATTTGATGGAGTCCCTGTTAGAATCCGTGGGATATTAAGTATATAGCCTTTAAGGTATGCTCTGGGTAAAAATCTACAGTAATGGAGTATATGGTAAAACTTCCTGCTTAGAATTCCTTGCATGCTGTGGGCTGTTCAGCACATTTCCAGCAGTCCAGTGCCTCCAACACTTTTAAATGGAAATGTGCAGTGCTGGGGAAATTAAATCAGTGCTGTTGTGAGGGGTCAACTCACTTTAATTTAATTTACATATCACTATATTTGGCTAACTTGTTAAGTTTGAACATAAATACATCATAATGAAAGGTGTTCAAATTCTTAGAATAGATCATGATCATAATTGTGGTTTAAACACACAGCTCCATACAAGGAAAATGGACACACATCCATGGGATTTTTCTCAATAAATCATTGTAACAGATTTAGTCAGGACTGGGCCCATGTGCTCCTGTAACTATGGCAACATTTTTCCTACTTCTTGCTGCTGCTATAACCACCTGACACCTGTCTGAAGCATGTCATGGGAAGTTCTTATCTGGTTTAGATTTTGTTAGTCTTGACTTGACAGTGAGGGCAGCTGAATTCAGAATAACAGAAAAGCAGCAAACATATAAACATGCTTATCAAGGAAGAGCTCTTCTGATGTCTGCGCTTCTGAGGAATACACAGAGGAAGCTTATCCATATTGATATCTCACTCATGCTACTCTGTAAGTGTGAAAGTAAACTGTGAAGTGTTTTTTCCATAAAGAAGCTGGACGCTCTAATCTGAGCATTCACTTGCAAATTAAGGGGGGACTGCAATAGTATTTAATTTTGTGACTCAGAAGCTGATCAGTATGTTTAGCTACATTGAAGAATTTAGACACCCAAATTAAATGCAGTGTCCTCTACTCTGAAAATAGTTTTTTTTTTTTTTTACATATAGAAACCAGCTAACTAGCTAAACCTCTAACAAGCTACCTTGCTACTTCCAAGGTCAGTGATTGTTTGTTTTATTTTTATTTTTGTTTATTGAAGAAAAATAAGTTATTTTAGTTCTTTTTAAAGAAATTCTCTTGTGGGCTTATTTAGATGTTTTATGGCTCAACTGCAATGCAATCATCTCTTTGACGACATTCAGCTGCACCTAGATGTTTATAACAAACATTAGTTGCTCTATATGAGTGAATTCCCATAGTGGCAAAATCCTATCCATTTTCCTAAAAGGACATAATGCTGGTAAATAATCTATATAATGCCGTGTCTGTTTTTTATAACATAGTGCTCTTAAACTTTGAACTTTTGTCCCAAATAAAATACAAAATTAATTAAATCTGCAGTTAATCATGATTAATTAGATGGAAATTATAGCATATGAAACATCACAGCCACTTTTTGGATTTTTCTTAAAAGAAATAAGTTTACTGTAAGATCAGTTATTACTTCAGTACGACTGTATACATTGAAGTAGATGGAGCAGAGACTTTTGGTCTTTCTGCTACACGCCCACCAGGCACTAAATATCAATAAGTATTTGATTCTTTCAGCACTGTCAATTTTGAATAAAGCTGCGAGGGATGTTTCTTTCCCATATCTTAAAAGCTCTCTATTTCCAATGTGGATCCATTTTCTGCCACTGTAAGTGCTGTCAGTTGTATGCAGCATGTACTCTGGAAAAAAGGCACCTTGACACGGGTAACGTCAGTGACCTAAGAATCATCGGGCTAAAACATCACTCATTATCACCACCTCTCATTATCGCCATGTCTGGATAAATATCCCTAACAACAACCCTGTCTTAAATTTCTATCATTTTTTCATACAAATAATCTTTTTCCATCTCAATAATTCAACTTCTCTCTTTAAGTGCTCATGTCTGTCTTTGAGAAGAGAGACTTTTCAGATCAAGCTTGGCACTTTGGCTTGACTGTTTGTTCTCTCCGTACAATGGGGATCTGTGAAGAAAAAGGTGCTTTCTTTGCACTTTTATAGCCCAGCAGGTCACATTGAACTTCAAGCACACGTGGGGAAGGGATTGAGGTACGGCTTGTTTGATAATTCTCTCCGTGCATGCAGTATTTTATCTTTAATATATATCTGTCATTTTCTTTTTACTCCCTTTACTTTAAATCTCTAGAGTAATTGAAAACACTCAATTTGAATATAATACAATACAGGAGAAAAAATGGCCAGCATCTCCAGGGACATAACTAATAGCAGTAAAACTCAGTTTAATTTCAGTCTCATCAGATTTGTCTAAACGAGAATAAATCAAACTGTGGTGGCCACTCACACATTGAAGAGGTTGAGGCCGATGCGGTAAAGGCGTTTTCGCATGACATCCGTGGACAGCGTGGGGGATTTACAGCTAGCAGGGTTCTCACATTGGTAGCGTGGCAGGCTGAGGATCATGGCCTGCAGCGCCTCCTTGGACGAGGCTTCAGATGTTGAGCGTGCCTCCGTAGAAGTGCTGCTGCTGCTCATCTGCTCAGAGCTGTTGTCTGCTGTCTCCGAGCCACATCTTTTAACATCAATAGGCTCTACCACAGGAGAGCTCCTCAAAAGTGCGGGATCCTGTGGTGGAAGGGTATGAAGGGGTTCTGATGGTGGAGGTGGTGGTGGTGCCACCACAAATTCCTCTAGGCTTTGAGGGGCAGCCATCTTATCCAAAGGAGTCAGGGGAGGTTGTTCCTCCTCCTCCTCTAGGGTCTCTTCAGCTGGAGGTGGGGCAGGGAATTCTAGATCCTGCTCGCCTTCTTCTGTCTCTGATTCTGGGGGTGGTGGGGGTTCTTGGGGAGGTGGTGGGGGATCTATGGGTTCCGTTGGAGCCTCTGGAAAGGGAACAGGGGGTTCTTGTGAGGTTCCAGGTGGGACAGCAGTTGGTGTGGAGTCTGTCGCTGGAGAAGTGGTTGTGACGGTGGTGGAGGCTCCGTCTTGTTGGATACAGCTGCCAAGAGTGACGGAGGTGGATGATTCCATGACTGACGATGAAACTCTGAAGTTCTGGCTGTCAATCTGTACCGTCACATCTCGAAATGCCATCATCAGCTTACTCGCGCTTCTCGACAGGTCACTTGGGTCCACTGTACCTTGCTGAATTGAAGACTCTCCCACACCTCCTCCTTCTCCAGGTCGTCCTGCAGCTGCGGCCGCCGCGCTGAAGGAGTCTGCACTGAACTGATAGGTGCCGCCTTCTTGCAGTGAACACATGGTTTTCAAGCTCCAGTTGCTGAGTGCATCATCTATGGACTTTGCGAGTGACTGGACCTGTTCAGTGAATGAGTCTTCGAGGTCGGTCAGGGTGCCACCGACTGTGGCAGGCAGAGATGGTGAGCGCACCAGCGGGATGCCTGCCAAGTTACAGCCTTCTGCCAGAGCCCGTTCAGCAGAGAAACCCTCCGTGTTCTGCACACGGACTTTGCGGAGAGAGATGCGTCGAGGCAGACGACTCTCCAGAAGTGAATTACGGATCTTCTCAAAGTTTTTGCTGAGCTGGTACTGGCGGAAGGCAGTCTGGATCTTGCAGGCGGCACGGCGGGAGATGAGGTGGCCCCCGTATTTGTGCTCTAGCATTTCGATCTGAGAAAGACAAAAAGATAAAGACAGGAAACATTCAATTGGTGGATAGTCTATTGGGTTTTTGATCTTACAAGAAAAATTTCACAGCCTATGACGGCAAAGCTTGTCCTCACTGACTCAGTTGCGGCTCCCATTTTGCCTCCTACTGTGCGGTCTGCAAACAGTCTCTCCATCCTTTAAATCTTTGCTAAAGACGCACTTGTGTTTCTTGGCCTTTGGCTGAGTACAAGCACAGTTTTATTTTGTTTCTTTGTATGTTGTCCCTGTGTTTTTATATTCTATTGGTTTGTGTAAAGCAGTTTGGAGGTTTTAGCTGTTTTTAAGTGTGCTATTGAAATAAATTTGACATTGACATTGACTGCCTATCAATCAGACATCTGCACTTTCAAGATCAGAAAATTATCTCCTATTTACTAAAAATCTCTTCTTTTGTGGGGTCCATATTTGAAAAGGGAGCATGTCCGTAAGATGATTACAAATCTGTAACAATCTTGACTTTTTCCGAGCATAGAAAGCTAATACTCATGTAGGAGTTAAACAGCTATGGTGAAACATTGCTACAGTGTTGATACAAAATGAATAAGCTGGACATAAAAAACAGATATACAGTATGGTGGTAAAAACGTAGACAAAGGGTTGCAATGATCATATTTTTGGAAGAAACGATATTATTCAAATAAAGTACTACAAATTTATACATGAATTATCTCTGATGGATCATTAATTTAACTTTTGTAAGCAGTCCTTGTGATATATACATAATGAAATTCTTGCACAAAGCTAGAGCCTTCAATTTAAATGTGAGAACACAGTAAAAGCTGACTCATGGCATTTGGACAAACCATTAATTTCCTCTACAAATACAGCTCATAATCTGTGGGAATCCCATAGAGAAGTCCTCCACATAACTTTAAATTGTCTGCAGCTGAACGAGCTATTAATCTTCCCTGTGAAAAATTACTCAAATGCTGTGGGAAAGGGATGGAGATGTAATACAGCCAAACCTCATCTGGCAGTATCTCGTATACTAGATGAAACCCTTTTTGAGTTTCCCAGAACAATCAGGGTGTGGATATCTGGAAGTGCCTGGAATAAACGCTTATCTTCTCAAGTCACTCTGATATCCTTTTTGATTCTGAATAAATCAATGAATATAATTCTGTTCCTTTTCTAACTATCAAGGGCAAAAGTGTCGAGGAGATTTCATCTTTGAAAGAATGAAAACATTCCAAGTATCCTGCGTCAAAATCTTTCAAATGTAATTTAATCTAATCCTCTGAACGAGAAATCCTCGCCTTCATCCTGTTTTCTTAAGGATTTGAGTTAGACTCTTGTTTCAGCTTGATGCGTGTATGAGGATTAATTCAGTCCACATAAAATATCCCTCCTGTCAATTCAAATGCTATCGAGTGACCAAGGATGATCTTGTTGTGACTTTCAGCTGCTAATCTTTTACTTTAGTCGTGGACAAAGTCACCAAGCACCTTATGCAGAGGTAATGGCTAGAGGTTTTGCAATTTGTGATAAGTGGCTAGCTCAACAAGACACAGTCTGTCGTTGTCATTGGAAGAACGAAATCGCCCACAAAGCTCTTTAGAAAAGTGGAATGACACTGAAAATCCATCTTATCTACTCCATTTACATTCCTCTGCAGAGACTCTGTGAGCAAAATGAAACGTACTGAGAATATTAAGGTGGTTTTCTGAATAGGATGCTGGTTTACAGCTCTACTATATCTGCTGAGGGTGCCTTCTGTTGTAGCTGTCAGCTCTTGCAGACTGGTTGAATTCAGTCTGAATATTCATCCCTTTTTAATCTGGATTGTTTGGTCCTGTTTGCACTCTTATCATCGTAACGATGCGCTATGGTAAACATTATGTTGTCTTTTAAGACATGCATCATGGCAATGTGATTGACTTCATTATTCAAAGAGGTGTCCTTCAACAAAACGAGCTCTGCCAAGTCAAATGCAGAGGTGCCCTTGAATGCAAGAATCGCCCATCCCCATGGCAGCCTTTGATTAAATGTAGCATTCAGGCTTGTTTGTTTTGCCATCCTTATAAGCTGGATGGGGAAGATGAATAAAGTATTTGGGTCACGTTGCTTTTTTTTATTTATTAGAGTTTAGATCTGATACACTTTCCCATTCAGATGGAATTACAGCCACCAGCAAGAGCGGGGGCATTATGAAGGGAGGAAAACAGAGTTTGTAAATTAGACAGGATTTGATGCAAAGCTTATATGGATTGTGCTGAAACAGATGTGCCGGTTTATCCACTAAGAATTTTTAGTTGAAAAACTGTCTAAAAGGCATCCAAAAGGCCTGTAGGTGTCCAGGCTAAAATTGGGTTCAAAAGGGATGATTTCCAAGCCATTTTTACTTTAATTGAACATTCAAATTTAGCTCCAATTTTACTAGAACTGACAGCGTAAGAATTTGACCTGCTTGGTAAAAAACCTAACACGCATTTCTCACATCAGTGTACCATTATATTGCTAATTTAGAGGAACAGTCTGTCTGTGGAACAGTTGAAGCTGTTGTTCCTAAATCATTGTTAAACTATTGTCATTTTTCTTACATTCGTGTATTTAAATGCCCCCTTTTGCAATGCCCCAGAAGCATCTCATTCATAGCAGATTGTATTTATGGTTCTATATTTATCACATTTTGTATGAAATATTGAATCCATTAAAATCACCTCATTTTTCTCTTATGACTACATTTCATCTGCCATTGAAATATCAATTTGGAAAAATATCTCCATATGAACCAGTTTTTTCTCTTAACTCACAACTGGACATAGCGATTGTGTGTTTTTGACACTTTAACTACTTCATAGCCACATTTTCAGCAACTGAAAAGTGGGTGAAAAAGTTCTTAGAAAGGTTATACACCAATTCTGGAGCCCGGGGATCTGTGTATGTTGGATATTTAGTCTTACTCTGGAAGCCTCTTCTTTTTTTTTTACTGTTGTCAAAGAGCTCAATCGGATTGGCTGATTGGTGAATAATTTGTCTTAACTCTTTTTGAACCAGTTTGAGCTTCACCATTTCCCCTGGAAAACATGTGTCTTTTGCTCCTTCTTGTTCAACTTTGGTCAACAGCATCCTCTCTGCTCTTTAAGGTCAAGTGTGATTACTCAAGATGACAAGGGAGATTAAATCAAAATAGCAGAGTTGTACTTCAGAAAGATTGAACCCTGTTTAAAGGCATTTTTAAATTTAATTTCAGTTGCAAAGTTCACCAAATCCCACTTTACATCTTAAACTGATAGCAGCAACATTAATAGCTATTAATGCCTGAAAGTGTCATACACCATGATATTCATGGCCACAATGATCGTGGCATGAAAACTTTATTCTGAAATATTTGTACGTTGAGCATGAGTAATGCATATAAAGAAAGGTCAAAGAAACAGAGATGGATGGAAAGAGCACAGAAACGCAAAAAACAAGGGTGTTAAAGAGAAGGTGACATATCAAGAGACAGATGACCGCACTGAGAACAGCACTGCTGAAAATCCACCCCGTTAGCCCTCTGTCAGATCCACCTCTGATCACTTCACTAAGCTCTGATGGAGAGAGAGATTGTTCCAGAGAGGCAACGGTTTGAGGGAACGGCAATGGCACTGCTCTGTTCCACCACTGTCTCCAAATTGATTTTGACAGGCAGATCAGCGCAATGCTGACCTCATGTTCCCCTCTGAATGAAGGAAGAAACAAGGCAGTGCATCTCAGAGTAAAGTGTGCGATGCGGAATGTGTAGAAACTGAAAGACATTTGAGCATGTGATTACATGCAGTACCTATTTTACCCAAAGTCTGAAGACTGAAAGTGGACATGCATAGAATCAGTAAAATATCATGATGAGGATTGAAGGGTATATAAAGGATGAGCAATGGGACATGCATATGAATTCAATGGAAAACCATCACAAAAAGGAGCTTTAATACGAGCATATTACACATGACTGAATGAAAGTGCACATTTCTAATATTTTAGAGCAAGAGTGCAGGCAGGAAAGGATGTCCGGTGTTGTTGATTTATATTAAACATTAATAGTTGAGGAAGGAATGCATTGCAGTCTGAAAAGATTTGAGCTTTAAATGGAAATATGCCCTTATACATCTACGTGCATACATACATACATACATGTGTATATATATAATGTGTGTGTGTGTGTGTGTATATATATCTATATATAGATATATCTATATATATATATATATATATA
>JAOXYM010000025.1:16787813-16835454 GCA_028567055.1 Leptatherina wallacei | reverse complement strand
ATGTGTGTGTGTGTGTGTCTATATATATATATATACATATATATATATATAGATATATATATATATATATATATATATATAAAGTATGTGTGCGTCAAACTGCATTGACAATAAAAAGTGATATTTTTGGGTAGCATATTTAAACACTTTATAAATGTGCATAAACTTACAGTAAACATTAATATAATCAGTGATACTTTATGAGAAAAACAACAAAGTGGATGGTTTAGGATACGTTATTAACATACAGTAGGTTGTAAATTATTCCAGGAAAATAGGAGAGGGTTGTCTGTTTTGAACAGACACTCTCTGATGTTAGACTTTAAGGCTGCGATGCTTATTGTTGGTAGTCTATTTTTTTGATAAGCTGCTTCAAGATAATCAGTATCCAGATGTGAACTCCTGTATTATAAGCATGTTGCAGTGAGTAGCTCTGGTCTAAAACATCTGTTGTCTGGCTGCGAAGCAGGTCACCCTTTCCACAGCAGACTTATAGGAAATATGTAGCATCCTGGTGCAGACATTAAAAAAATCTCAAATTCCTCAACAAGTAGAGACTGCTCTGTCCTTCTTGTAGATGACCTTGGCATTGCATATCCAGTCTAGTCTGTTCTCCAGCTATACTCTGAGGCATTTGTATCTGCCCACGACGCCCACCTCTTCTCCCAGAATGTAAACAGTGCTTAGCTTATGATCCCCTAAAGTCCACAACAAGTTCCTTAGTTGTGTTCATGTTCAAGATGAGGTGATTGTTTCTGCACTGTCCTCCCGAATGGATTCATTCTTTGTATTCGGTTTCTTGTCCATCACTGATTCCCCCCACCTCAGAGTAATCCGAGTAATTCTGCAGATGACGGGACTCAGAGTTGTACTGGAAGTCTGAGGTGTTCAGTGTGAACAGAGATGGTGAAAGTACAGTCCCTTGTGATGTTCTTGTTTTGCTGACAACCAACTCACTCTCACAAACTGTGGTCTGTTAGGTAGTCACACATCCAGGTGGTTGTGGAGTTATCCACCTGGATTAGTTTGGTGTTTCTCACATAACAAGACAAGGCAGGATGTATTGCACAGCAAACAGACTTTTTCCTGACTCAGGCTAATGTTGAAGAGGGGCTGTAAAACCCATGGTGATGATATGGCTCTTTCCAGGGATGTTATTATTCTTATATTTTATTAATGTGTTTATTTTTCTTATACTTTACTTGTGTAACAAAACAGTGGTGGTAAATGTGTGTTGTTGTTGTTTTTTTTAATCATCTGCACAGAAAAGTCATTTCAAATCAACTTTGTCCAAGAAAAGATGGCCGTGGTTTTATGAAACATGTTTACATATTATGGCTCCTTTCATTGATCTAGCTTTAAGCTGCATTTGTGGATGACAAGGCAAACTGTGTTCACCCAGTAATTTCTGTTCCTGAGCCCATGCAGTAATTTTCATGATAGAATTATGTCTGTTTTTAAACCAGAGCTGCTATAGGGTGGAAAGGTGAAAGGGATCTAATATTGACTATCAGCCATGTCCTTTGCCTGCAGAGATGTCTTCAGATTCTCAAAATCTTTTGATGATATTATGACTGCCTCTCTAAGGTGCTCTTTTTAGATTCTTCACTCAATTAGATTCTGATGCTTTACTTTTCCAGCCATTTCATATTCTGATTTTCAATTTCCTTGGAAGCAATTTTTTGAGACCTTTTCTTTTTGATGCTTCTGTCCCGGCTTTTTTTCTTTCTTTCTTTTTTTTAAAGCAAATTTTAACCCCCTTAATGCCTGCAATAATTTTACAATGATATAAAAACAAATAAATAGGGAAAAATCTGGAAAAAATAAAAAAATGTAAAATACTTGAATATAATACAATATGAAATAAATTAATAACAATTAATAAAGATAATTAATGAATAAAAAATTTAAAAATAAATACATGACTAAGAGTATATAAAAGCAAATAAATAAATACAGTATTTAGCTTTTTTGTTACATTTTAAAAAGTTTCACAGGTATTTTGCTATTGTGGTTGTAAAGTAACACTAATTTTCCCTATTGTCTATGCAACTATGGCTTTACAGTAAATGTAAAATAGGTTAGTCTACATTTACTTTATTTCTTAGCACTTTAAAACAACCACAATTGTTTTGTTACACCCAAGTGCTTTACCAAATTAAGATTTTACGATTGAATGAATAATTAACATAACATAAATAAACATAGTCTCAAATGTGAACCAACTGGTGTTTGTGAACGCTCTGCAGTACCAAACATTGAACTCATATGTTTCCAATGCGGCTTTTACTTCACTTTGACTTCACGTTCAGATGAATGTGTAGAGTTTTATTGCTAAAATCAACAACGGCTATGGATTTTAAACACTGTGGTCACAGCATTTCAACTAGTCTGATTAGTCTCCATGACTTTATCCTTTCACATAGGAAAAAAAAAGTATTTCGAAAGAATAAAATGGATGGTAAATTCAAGAAGAGGCTAAAATCATATGGAATCAGGAAGAACCATCTATCAATTGTCTGGTTTTCTTCACATTGAAAAGAAATGGACTGGTATTGGGCTGGAAACTGGTCCCACTCCAGCATTGATCCTGTATTAAAGACGGATTAGTGTTTTGCTGTAGCCAACCCCCTCACTTCCAAATATGGACTTTTCTTGCTATTTTTGCCATCACTCGCACATGGACTTTTCATACAGAGGCAAGGCAAAAAAAAAAAAAACAACACAGGCCCTCAAGTGTACTGGTAAGTTATGCTGGGTTGAATTTCTGCCCTCTCTATTCATATTTCTTCTGACATAAATCAATAATTACTAATATACGGATTTAAGTTTCCCCCTTAAAGGTGTAAAGGGAGGCTGATATATGAACTCTCAAACTTGCGTCCGCAGTATTTACAGAACAGAAAAATTTGCATGATTAATGAGATGATTGTATTGCAGGAAAAGTATAACTAAATACTGACTGCATTTAAAAGAAAAAGATGTTTTTCCACAGAAGATGAAGATCGTGCTAAGGATACATTTGCAGACTGAAGAGGTCATTTTAAGGTCGGTGGTGTTTGAAAGGCCATATTTGATCCAGACAAGTTTGGAGTTTAAGAAACAATAGAATTACTGCATATTGACAGATCTGGGTCAAAAAGTTTCCGTATTCTGCTGCTCACAAGAATTTCACCTTTGTAAGTGCAAAACACTGACAACAGGATCAGCAGCATTTTACTACAATTTTACAATCTTTCATTGTATTTTACAAGAAAATGATATCTCAGAATTTTGGATAGTGACTTTTATTAAAAGATTAGATTTAATATTTTACATATTTAGTATAAATTCCTGCAAATTGAACAAAGAAAGTAGAAAACCAAGACCAGCTTTTGAAGTAGTCCTTTAAAGTTAACAAATCTCTATAGCATCACTTTGTGTGTTAATATACAATCTCATATACTTTTCCAATTACAATAATAAAAATCAACATTATTGGTTATATGTGCTTCTTAGTCCTGAATCTCTAAGAGAACAAACTTCCAATTTCATTGTATAAGTCTTTCTCACCAGGAATTGTCGTCACTTGTCATCATTGATATTGAGTTTGATCTGTTGATCATCTGTCTGATTCATTTTATAGAGATGTGAATTTAACATGACATTCAGTCTTGAAATACAGATCAATGCTGCTGTAAATCCTCTGCGAACATCCAGCATTTCCTTTCAAAGCTGAAATCTAACGACATTGTTTATTAAGTAATTTCCCAGCGGTTTTTGTGTGAACTATAATAGAGGAGAATTTCTGAGCCTTAAACTGCCATTGCTTTATAATTTGCACAAACTTGCACATTTCACTGCATTTATGACTAAAGAGCAGCCATCAAATAATTTTTCTGGCCAGAAGGTTTTATTCAGAGATAAATGGCTTTGGATCGATGACAGCCTCAGTTGTTCAAGTAGAGAATGAAAGCAACTTTTTCAGTAAACTCCTTTATAAATCTCCCAGGCAAACATTCACAGTACTTTGGATGCTAAGGACTTTTGTTAAGGAAAAAGTTTGTCTTCTGTCCTTGGTACTTTTTCATTCATGTCCATAGTTTGGTAAAGATCAAGCAAATGTATAAGCTGATGAGTGGAAAAACACATTTCTGTTTGTTGCAGACCTGCAGGAAAACCACACTTGCTGCACACCCCACACCGAAAAGAGTCCTTCTAGAAGGAATACCTAACCAGGGTCTTTGAGGGGTTAAAAGATCTCTGATTCCCTGATTGCTGCTGTGTAAACAAGATGTTCAGGGCCAGTACCCCTGCAAGAGTTCTTCTTCCATCTTTGAGGTTTTGCAGTGATGTATAAAGAGTAAAAAACACACACAGTGGTGGGTTTTTAAGGCTTTGGCTGAAAGCTTGAATCAATTTAGATGAACTGAAAAAGCAGACTGCTTGAGGGGTAAACTGGTTCACTCGAGCACAGTTGAAACGCACCTTTAACTGAATACTGAGGCTTGAGGATATCATTGCATATGCAGTTGTACTACATAAAGTTCTGTTTTTCTTCTTGGAACAATACAAGCATTTAGTATACTTCCAAATGCACACCTCGGAGGTTCGACAGCAGAGTTGCAGCTGAATAACGTCCACATTTTCATATAATAAATAAACATAACTGTTTTGAGTTCACTTCAACTTTACCACTTACAGAAACGCATAATTCACCAACAGAATTACATCATTAATGTTACAACATTTATCCTACAGAGTAATATTTTTATGAAAAGATTCATTAGCGTTAATAATTAGTTCAATTTATACGTTTTAAATGTGTTCAACCTCCAGAAATGTCCCATTTCCTCTCTAAACTGAACGCTCAAGTTTTAAGTGAGTTAAATAACCCAACATCAGGTTGTTCTCCAGCAATCAAGGTATGGCCTGGCAGATCCAATTACTCTGACATTGATCTGGAGATCCATCAGCCCCCTGCATCCCCACCTGTACAGGCAGAAGATCAATCCAGCTGATCGCTTATCTCAAGCCTCGTTGACAGGAAGATAGTCGAAAACGGGGGACTCTCAGATGTGAGATTAAAAGAGTGAGAGGGAGACACAAATTGGAAGCTGAGGTTAAAAGAAGCTTGGGCCTCGATTAGGGGAGTGATGAGGGAGGAAATCAAGTCAAAACTGAGGGGAAGTGGAGCTGACAGAGGGTGAGGTTTAACAAACCCATTCCATTTAAATAGAACAATGTTAGTGGAAAGTCACTTGGAAGTTTGATTTTGGTCACCATCATCAACCCAGATTGCTTTCCTATTTCATTCAAACTTGAGTGCCTGAGGAATTGATCGGAAAGAGAGTCATTGTGTCACCCCTGAACAAATGTCCTGTGCTTTGTGCCCTGAGGTGGAAAGACAATAAGAACTACAATGTTTGCTGATTGCTCCAGGATATCAAGTGTTGCTAGGCTTAAGTCCCCAGTGTTGGCAGCAGGGGTGAACCATTGTGGGCCCATGAGCAAGGCCCTTAACCCCCCAACTTCCCCGTAGGTGCCGACATATGGCAGCCTACTGCATTCAAGTAAATCTACAAGAAATGGGTAAAATGCAGAGCCTAATTTCCCAACTGGTATTAATAAATTTAAAACATTTTTTTAAAAGTAAAAAAAAAAAAAATAGCTGCTGCAATTAAACTGAGCCCATCACATAGACATCACATAAGGTTATCTACTCAATCAAAGCTGATTTTAGCAGTGTAGAACTGACTTATTAGCTGATGGAGATAAGATATAAAACCTAAATACGGACAATTCTGCATCACCAACTACATGCAAAGGTCCCATTGTAACATGACGCGCAACCTACATTTTGTTTTGATGTAAGTGCAAAGCTTCTTTAACAGAACAATATTAGGTTCAACAGGTGTGGTTGTTCTCTCAGCTGAGAATCTACCTCTAAAGTTGTTAGCTTAAAACTGACTTTTGGTCAAAGTCCATGTGTGACATTATATGCCTAATTCACATTGTGATTGAATTTAAGGTTTAAATGGTCAACATAACATTCAATAGCTATGCCTGAAGACATTTAAATGCTTTCTTAATCCAGTTTTACTCTCTGGGATATCATCCGGACTGTAACTAGTGAAAGCCTTTATAGAAAACTTTTTTAAATTTTTGAACTCTGTGTACTGGGCCCAAGCTCTGCTTCCTTACCTGCTTGAAGATCCACTGACTGAAGAATCTTTTTTAGATGGATGATGAGTGAAATGGATGATGAATGTTTGATGGCTTTTGAAATGGAGATGATTACGTCATGGAGATGATTTCTGAGCCCCTGATGGAAAGCGTGATAAGAAGACAAGACTTGTGAAGATTGAAATGTATGTACAGACACATTCACTTTTCAGACATATCAGCCCAGAACTAAGCCAGTTTCACTTTCTGTAACTACATGAGTCAGAATAACAGTCGAATGGTTTAATTCTCCATAGAAATACCGGCTTTTCATCATCTGAGTAAAATAAAGCAATCTTTAAAGGAAAAAAAAGACAGATCAAAAGGCTTGTGGTTAACGTAGATACAAGTGCAGCTTTTGTAAACATCATCTTTATATAAGATCTTCCATGCCAAAGTAACCAGGTGCCTTAAATTGGGTATAAATGACCAAATATGTTCAGATAATCCAATCAAATTTGGTTAACAACCATACCAAGTAATGCTTATGGTGAATTGATGAAATGATGGCTTATAATGATGGAAAAAAAAGTAATCGATCACAGTTTTGATTGTCAACAGAGACCAATAAGGATCAAAATGACAAACAAACAAAAATTAAGAATCTCAGACGCCAGCTTTGCCCCCAACCCAAAAACCCTCCTCTTCAGACAGAGATGAACACAAACATGTCAGCCACAGAACGTACGATAAACACAAGCCAAGTCACTGTATATTCAGACACCAACCCACATCCCCCAGCAAAACCCTACCTGCTTATTTTTGAGGTCAAGCGAGAGTTCATAGTCAGAGGTGGTGGAGTGTGAGCCGGCCCCATTGCGCTGCACCCTCATAGGCGAGGCTGTGTGGTGCAGGCTGGGTCTCCTCCCTGCACCACCTCCTTTTGCTCCTTCCCCTTCCTCTTCCTCCTCTTCCTGCTGTGCTGCCCCGCCCTTGTGGCAGTCACCCTGCGTCTCCTCTCCCTCTTGTTTTGTCTTTTCCTCCACAACTTCTTCTGACTCTTGTATCTCTTCCTCCACCTCCGTCTGCTCCTCTCTGCAAGGTGAGGGGGCTGTAGGGACGTCTTGCGGTGCCACCTCTGTCAGGGGCTCGTCTTGGGGCTGAGGTTCGGGCTCTGGTGTGAGCTGGGGCTCCGGTTCCGACTGGGGTTTGACTTCAGGCTGAGGATGAGTGTGCGGCTGTGGCTCAGACTGGGCCTCGGGTTCAGGCTGTGGCTGCGGTGGCTGAGTCTGTGGCTGAGTCTCTTCCTGCTGCTGCTGTTGGGGCTGCGGTTCCAGTTCTGGCTCCGGTTCTGGTTGTAGCTGTGACTGGGCCTCACTCTGCGGCTCCCCCTCACCTCCCTTCCCTTCCTCCCCCATAGACGAGTCTGGAGAAAGTTCATCGCTGCAGAAAGGAGGAGAAAACGCAGAGTGAGGTTGCTGCTGCATCCGTGGTGAGCTCTGACCTCTTCTCCAGGCTGCCTGGGTTAGTGGTAAGAAGTGGACCCTTGTTTGTGTGTATGATCACTCACTCTGCTACCAACTGTGTGCTGGGCCAGTTCATCTGTCTAGCTGCTCTGTCTGTGAATGTCTTTCTTGTCTGTCTAGACACACTGACAGACGGTAACAACCGGGAAAATATACAGCACAGAAGAGCTATTAAAGCCACAGAGTACAATAGTGAAGGAAAAGAAAAGAAAAAATAAACATCAAGTGATTAGCTGTTACAACAAAATCTTCGGAAGAGAAAATGTGAAAAAAAAAAACAAGGTAGTTGACAGCCAGTAGTGACACACACCCACACACACACAGAGACACGGGTTACAGTCATGCAGCTAATACAAACGTCTCTATGCATTTTACAAACTGTGTGTGTCTTTCTGTGTGAAACAATGTGTGTGCATTTGTGTCTGGCTTTATTCAACAACAGAGAAGGTAGAATGCTGTGTGTAAATGTTTGTCTGCATGTAAGCAGTCATTTCTCTTTCTTATGAAACCCTCTTTTTGATGTAAAAGGGAAACACTGCCAGATTTCACAAAAACTGTGTCTACTGCACAAAAGAGCTGTTATAAATGTGAAATGATCAAATCTTCTAAAACAAGTCTCAGCTGTCTATGAAATCATCCGACCTGTTTGAGACTAGTTTGATCCAACTGACAGCATGTTTTGAGCACTTTCTAATTCCCACTTGTCAGCTGACGACGAGAAGAACACGACTATGAGTCAGCAGTCATGTTAGCGGATCTGTAAGGCTGCACTTAAGCTGCCAGTGTGCTATCATCAGAAATGTCTGTCCGGTGGCTTAAAAGCTTTTGAAACCTTGTCTAGATGCAGACTTCAAACTGGGGGTCTTCAAAATTTTCAGTTAAATGCTTAAGCTACGTTCAGCTATTTCATTTTTATTTGCAAATGAATACAAAACCGTACAGGTATCACTAAAGAATAAGTCAGAAAAATGTTGGTGGTAAAGTTTTACTCAAACTTTACCATGACCTTTTAAACTTAGAAGAGTTTAAGGTCCATTTTTGTTTTATGCTAAATACACGTCTGTTTTTATGTCTCTTTCTGAGAATGTGCGTTATCGTGATCTCCTCCACCGTGGCAATGTTTGCTATAGTCTGAAACTGACGTAGGAACTCGGACGTGAACTCTAAACTCTCTCTAGTAGATGTATTTTGTAACTATTATGCCAACGTAAAGAATGCATGGGAGTATGTGGGCAGAGACATTGGACAACATTAGCATATGTACAGATCTTTGAATGTGCATGTTGATCCCTGATTTTGTCTTCACTATTACATGCTCATCTTTGACCCTATAGGGCAAAACTACTGTATGCTGCACACTAGCTGGGTGACCATACAATAGTCAAGCAAATTGGAAGCAGATCGGTGACAACAGTAGGTGGTGGTAGCATTAGCTAAATTACACTTGGCTGTGGTTGCTAACTGGAAACAAAACCTTGAAAAAGAAGAAACCTTTTTTTTTTGCACAGAATTAAAAATATTAAGGCAATTTTTAATTTTCCATGATGAAAAGAACTAACAACTGCTGAATTAGTTTTTTATGTAAACCAATGTTAACCATGTGTCTTCTGTAAAAATGGAGATGATTGACAAGCCCTTTAATGCTGTGCATATCATATTTGATACATGCTGTTTCTGAGACCTATTGCATCACCTTAAGGGGAAAAATAAACTTTGCTTAAGACCCTGCTGTATATAATCTTATATTTTAATAATCTTATAATGTCACGTTCTAAATAAACAACCCCAAGAGAGCTGTTTCTTTCTTTTTTTCTTTTAACTGTTTTCATTTTGATTGTCCTTTTCTAAAGCCATGCATTCAAACAGCAAGTTATAATATTGGAGTCATTCAATAAGCTTCAAGGTTCATTTATTGTCATTTGCACGCTTACATGAAATTGAATTTGTACTCAGAACCAGCAGTGTACAACATCCTAAAAATAATCTGCAATAACTTAGTCCTATACAAAAATAGTAAATAACAGTAAATAACTTCTTTCTTTTAATAAGAAGAAATAAAAGTTCATGGTCTCTGCTGGCTGATAGAACAAGAATAAATAAATCTTGTTTCCATGTACCAGCTTTACTTAGAAGTTGCAGAAGTTGCAGAAGCTTGTTCGATGTCCATACCCCCCTTCCCTATACCTCCAAGCCCCGCCTTATAAACCATTTAAACTGTTCTGATTGGCTCTGCTCTTTGGTTTCTTGTTGTCCCTGCTGTCACTCACTTTGTTTAAAGAGCTAGCCCTAGCTAGTTCCAGAGAGCTAATGCAGGTTATATTTTCAGTCCAAACCTGTGGATGTCAGAAGTTATTTTAGACTGAATCAGCATAAAAGTTAAAGTCACAAGGGAATTATATTCCAACAGGCATTGTGTCATTAACAATGGTGATAATAAAAGTCACTAAACCAAAAGCTTGTTTTCGTAGCAAGCATCAATGTGTTATTTTGCTCAGTGACAGAATCAAAGCTGCCAAGTAGTTCAGATAGAGGAGGAGATACTGAGGCAGGTGAGTTTTAGCACTGAGAGTTGGGACTTGCTCTACATAAATAATTCAAATTGAATCAAAGTCATAATAATGAAGTGCATACCTGACCTTTACGTAATGATTTACAGACTAAAATAGGCATGTTTTTTTTCTAGAAAATTTTGTATTAAAATGAAAAGAATAAAGTAGAAATTATCCTCAGATCGCCTCTAAAATCGAATCAGTTCTTCCTTATACCATTTCAGAGATTTCCTGAAAATTTATTCAAAATCCATCCATTACTTAGAGTTATGTTGCTAATGGACAGACAGACAAATGCCGGTGGAAACATAACCTCTGTGTCTCGGCGGAGGTAATAATTCTTCCATTGGAACATAGTCAGCTGATGTGGCAGATGTTTTGTTATTCAGAACCATGAGGAAAGTCTGCAAAGGACTGAAAAACATCCTCGGTAGGTGATTGAATAAAGCTGGTTCTATCAAAAAACTTGAAAAACCAAGATCAATGAGCTGAAGCCAATCAGTGAGTAGGAGTCACAACTACTGACTGTCCTGCCAAAAACCTTTTCTGCCTATATAGTTTGCAAATGGGTCCATTCTGGTTATATAAAACAGAGATGCAGAGCTTGGCAAGTTACATTAGCATGTTGAGATTTGTTTATACACATGCACTGTGAGGACAAAATGTTAAGTATGAGCAGATTTTCCTGATTTTCGTCTGAGTTTGTGGCAGGTTTATGCAATCTAGCTGACAGTGATTACGATTACAGATGAGTGTGTTATTACCAGGATTAAGATAAGACGTTTTTCTTCCTATTCGATATGATAATAAGGCTAATGTTACTGGATGGTTAAATGAGGACATTTAACCATCCAATGATCAGGATACTTCTTATGGAGGGACATTATAATTTGCAGTGACAACAACCTTTCTTAAACTGGATTGGTTGCAGGGATAACTTTAAAAAAAAAAGAGGATCTGCAACCTTGCTTGTTTCCTGTTTCAGACCAGAGTGTATATTGTGTTTACAAAGTCAGATTAGTGTTCAGCAAAATCCCGTATGGATTCTCTTACTGCACAGAAAGCTCATATTTTCATCACACTTGGCAGCGCATACGTTTGTGGAGAAAGTATCCTTAGTGAGCATAGCTGCGTCTGCTACTTCTGAAGAAGAGCTTGCATGAGTAATGAATAATGGAGAAAAAAAATGAAATCTGCTGCTTTGACACTCAGCTGCAGGTGAGCTTCTTCGTGTGCGAAAAATAGACCTGCCTGGATAAAACAGAAGACTTCTTTTAGGAGGAGAGTGCTTTGGAGCCTAGTATCTTTACTTACACTGTTTGCATTTTTTGTTATGGATCTAAATGTGGCCTTACTTATTTGCATTTTGCAGGAGCATCTGCTGTGAATGATGATATGGCACCCAATACGCTATGAGCAACATGATAAAGTTACAATGCAAGAGAAATTGAAGAAAAAGGTTTTCATAGGAGATTATTTGTGAAGAAAAAGGAAAACAATACAATCACTGATGGTATCTTATGCAGCATGCATTTTAGAGTTATCTTATACAGCCTCAATGACACCTTCACTTTCCTCCAACCTCTAAGTTTGTCACTCACCCTCATCCTACCTATCCTTTTTGTCAAACATCCTGTCCTCCTCTATTTCCAGTCACATAGAGACCCATGAACAGACTTTCTGGCGCTCTGTCCTCCACCAGGTAAGGAGATTGAGCAGTTCCAGGTGTCAACGTGACTGACGAGGCACAGACAAGCCCTGGACGCTGCCGGTCTCTCATTTTTCCATACGTCAGTTGAAGACGGATGAGCGCAGCGGTTGCCCCGGTTTCCAGCATTTTACTACAAAATCGTCTGTTGCTCCTGTCCTTTTTGTCGTGACTGCTCATAAGTCTGCAGGGTAGTTTGACAGTTTATTTATTTAAGACTGTTCAAGCTAAAAGTAAAAGATGCTGATAAACATAAACTTGGTCCAGTAACTGCCTTATTGGGGACCAAGAAACATCCGGGTGCAGCGACAAGTCATCCAACTTAAAGGGTCATATAGACACATTTTATAGGGTACTCTTGTTCAATCGCTTTTTGAAACAAATAGTTAACCAGCCAATTATATGGCAGCAAATGAATGCATGCAAACTGAGCATCATAATGGGGAAGAAAGGGGAATTAAGGGACTTTAATCATGGCATGGTTCTTGGTGCACCCATTAGTTTGTTGTTAGATTATTGATACCAAAACATCAGATTGTCACCATTTAGTTTTAGGTGGTTGAGGTGAGGATGTTATGATATACTTTAGATACAGATCAGCATTTTAACCCCTACATTTAAGGTCCATAGGTGTTTAGAGGAAAAAATTTTTTGTTATTATCTGTAAAACCAATTGTCTAATTTTCAAGGAAGTGTTATATTTTATCATTTCATATTTTCATTTACAGTTTAATCTGGATATTGATGATAGATTAGTAGGAAATGTAGCATAGCTGATGCATAATTGCAGAAATGGGACCAATTTTTTTTCTGTCATCACTTCATGTTGATGAAAATGTTCAAAATACTGTAAAGCTACCAACAAAGACTCAAATAAGACAAAATGATGAAGGCAAAAATAAAATAATGAAACAAAAGAAATGTCTCTCCCTATATCAAAAGTACTTATGGCTTTGTGACCCTCTTAGCTTCTGCCTGAATATCCTCTTGAGTAGCTGAAAAGCTGCTTTGCTCCATTTTTGAGCTCCAGCAAGGGGACATCAAGGAGAAGCAGTTAGAAGATGCAGCATCTTTTTTTTTTACTGACATCCATTATTTCTGGTGTTGAGTGAAAGGGAGTAAAGGGGGGTGCAGCACAGAAATATGATAGATGTCTTTCACTTTCCTCAGATATGAAGCATTATCAGCTAGAGAGAACAAGGAAGCAGCATCTTGGATTGTAAAGCCTGCAATACTACTGTCACTCATTTATCTTTGGAACCAAGCCAGTAAGAAAAAGGGAAAAAAAACACATAGAACCTGTCCAAAGCTATGAAGTAATGATCATTTTGATTTGGGGGATACATTCGTCTGTGTACTACAACATGTCATTTAAATTGAGACCCTTTCAAAATTCTTCTTTCTGAAACAATCTGCAACACCACCAGTAAACTGATCTATTCTTTCATGGATTTCAGTGGTATTTGTGATAATCGCCTGGACTGAGATGATCATTGGTATTGTTGATGTGCTTTGTGTATCTGCTATCCACAACACTGCTTTTGTGTATCTGCTATCCACAACACTGCTGGGTTAACTTGAGAGCTAAAAGAGCATGAATACCTGGTATCCCAAAACATTTTTGATCATTTGTAACCACTTAATTTTTTTGCATCTGTCAAGAAATGACTATGAACATTAACTAAGCTCTATTTTATTTAAATTTTGCAATCTTGCAGCAGCCAAGCACAATGCCAGACAGCTAATCTTGTCATGCTTCATTTTTCAGTAACTCCCTTTGAACAGCTTCAGCATTCCAATATGAACATTTCTGGGAGACGGCATGAAACCACACAGGCACACAGACAGATGTTAAAGCCATGCATGCTAATTTTGTCAAGGTTTAGTCAACTGGCAATATGCACAATTCTATTTTGTACACATTGGGTTGCTGGATGATATACAATATATGGACACTGAACACCTGGTGCACTGTGTGTACAGGTGCTAAACAGTTTACGATCTGTATACAGGAGATGCCCTAATTATATTTCCAGTGTGAACAAAGTCACCGCAGGCTACTTCGACTTTCATTAACCTCGATCGCCTCTGCTGCATCAGCACCACGGAGTTGTGCAGCAGCAGAGATGAGATATTGGACAGAGTGACCAGCGGGGTTCAAAAGGTCTATCCTCTGGTGGACTACAGCCAAGGAGATGCTGAAGATGGCATTAAGCGAGGGCAAACCACATCAGCAGAAGTTATACCAAATGAGCTCCCAGAAGAAGTTGCTTGTATGATTTCCTGTTTGAGACAGTACCTCTTCTTTAAAGTAAGACAAGGATTTTATATTCTTCCAAAATGGAATAAAGGGTTATACTGAAGATATCTGGAGTCAGCAGGTCTGTATATTTTTGATTGGTTTACTGGGGAGACAAGGTGACAGTTGCTTTGCCACTTAAACTGACTTCCCTTTTCTCTCCTTGCCTTTCCGATGTATTTCTCACACTGCTCATGGAGGATTAATCAGTTCATCAGGCAGAACGCAAGGGCAGACTGAAGAGCAGAGGCTTCTGCATTAATAAGATGTTCTTTTCATCTATGAAAAGGGAAATGTATGGGGCAGATTTGCACAATACATCATGCAAGTGTGAATTTATCAGTTGCTGCAATCTGGAGCATCACGACTGGAATTTAAGCCGAAAAGGAAGTTTGCTATTTTACTTCATCATGCGTACTTAAACCAAAAGAAGAAAACAAATTAGCCTGATTCTTACGCCGATGAAAACATGAAAATCATTGATACAACTAAGACAACTCTGCCACTGTTCTTTTGCAGATTGCATATCATTTTCATTCCACTTGATTTAAGAAGCTGTCACCTTTGATAAAGAATCACTGGCCATTAAAACACGTGTCAGCTTGGAGCAAATTAGCATCAAAAAGACCTTGTTCCACTTTAATCATTAGGTCAAGTCTTGTCTTTTTTTTGCACTTAAAGACTACATAAGATAATTCCCTTCCCTTCCCTCTTGCTTAATGACCTTAACCTTCACTAACTACCCTGTGAACATTTATTTATAGTTGTTCGGCAAGGAGAACTCCACTTTCCAACTACTCCAGAACTCTCAGTGCTTTAAGTAAGGATAAGATAACTCAGACCTGTGCATTATACAGGTTTAATGCACTCCGCTGCGCGTTGTAGTGTTCTAGACTCAGGGTCGTGCATTACAACCGTATAATGCACAGGTCCGAGTTGTTTAATCTGCTTATACCATGGTCCCACACAGTAATATTTCATAACTAATGTTTATTTTTCCACAAAACTTGCAAAATACGCTTTAATATAGGAACTATTTTATGTTGGCTTTGATGTACTTTTTATGCTAAACAACCGTTCCATGCTACAGCGCGTTTCTCTTATTCACCTGTCAAAAGCCAGCTGATCTGAACCAGCTGATTAGCGCATTGCTTTGGTGACGCCAATAACGGAGTGATTTAACTGTGATTTAACTTGCCGAACTACATGTGCATATATACGGAAATAATGCACGCCAGCTGGCATTAGAATTCTCACTGACCATGGATTTTCACTCTTTGGTACCGCCTGTAACAAAGGCTAATTTGGTATTAGTCTGCATCCTGTCTCTTCTCTGAGCCCTCTCCAGTCAGTAAAGTCAGTCTGATGTTGACTCCTGTCTTACATCTTGGTGTGTCACTTTCTCTCTTTCTTTTCCTCACTTCCTCTGATAATGTCCTCTGCCGTTTCTTTGCTGAATCAGCCATAGTTTACTTACAAAATGACCATCGTGTTGATATCCAGTTTACTGGCATGTGATGTTTAACAACAAAGCTAAATGTAGCTGTCACATGATGCCCCAGGCTGGAAAAAAAAACTTGTGAAAAATGCGGTTTCTCAGCCTCAGGACCCTGCAGGCCAACAACAGCTCCAGGAATGTACATAATAAATGTCACTGTTTAAGCAAAATGAGTCAGAAACTGAGTTCTACACTTGGTAAATTTATATAGTGTTGCTTTAAACTGTCAATAAAACTGGAATTAAAATGGACATACTTTGTTTAAGTCTTAAAGGAGCATTGTTATCTTCAATATTGGTTAAAATCTGCCATAACCTCTATTTATGAGGTGAAGAATTTAGTATATCTATTTCTTTTAGTCTATTAGTGTATCTGTTGTTTAGCCGTGTAAATTCCTGGTGTCATTTCAATTTAATGAATTGCCTGTGGAGTTAGTCACTATCATTAGTCACCATTTTATCATTAAATAAGCTTACCAAAAAAATAGCTACTGCAGCTTTATGTGTATTATTCAGTAAGCACTGCAATGTTTACAATGACAATACCAACATAACAAGAAGACCTAGACCAAAAATTTTAATTAAATGGTGCAGTATCTCTCTGAATCAAGCACTTTTATCTGGCCTTCCTTCATCCACAGTTTATATACCATCTCTGGCTCTGTCTTCAGTGATCAAGGTCAAACTGAGACATACGTACATTAGCCACCCACACACACTTCTACAGCAGGCGAGCATTGGAGCCACTCTCTTGTTTCAAAGCAAACAAAAGAGTCCAGAGAGGGACTGAAGAAACTGTCTCTTTTGTAATCTCCAGAGAGCCAGCTGCACATTCTTAGCCACGTTGATAGAAGCTTTAGCGTAGGATGGTTAATAAATATAGCCATTACATGTTTAAATCATGAGATCGGCAGAGGATCACATGGTGTCTTTTTTCCCCGTTTGCTGTGGAAAAAAAGAAAAGAAAAGAAAAATTCCTCAAAGCCTCAGCACTTCGAAGACTTAAGATGGTGAGGGGGAAGAGGAGGGAAGCTATTTTAAAGCAAAGGTTCAATTAGAGTTTATGGTCTAAAATATAGCAAAGCTTTGAGTTGTCCATATTTCAGAGAATGGCACATTTTCTTCATGTTTGATAGAACTAACATAAAATGTGAAGTATTAAACAAGACCAGATCCAACCCATGAATAGACATGCAGTGATGCATGGTTAAGGTCATCCTTTTTGTGCTTTCTGCTTGCCTCATGTGATCAATCTTGAAGTGATGGATTGATTATGGAGAGACCAGTCAATACTGTGGGAGGACATAGCTCATAGATAGCCCTGTTTAGCAAGAAAAAGGGCAAAGAGAAGAAACAAGCAAGAAAAGAAAGCTGTTTGCAATTCTGTTTTTTTTTTTTTTTTTATTCAATCCACTCTGAGCAACGAGAGTATGGTGAAGAGGACTTGGATCAAAATTCACCAGTTCATGTCTCTGAAAGGCAGAAAAGCAGTGCTTGGGCCTTGCTATAATCCCACACAGACTCTTGGTTCTTCAACAGAGTGACTGTGTTGGTTGTCAAAGGGTGAACAGGTAGATGCAACTTGTTGCTATGTGCAGATTTTTTCTTTTAAACCACAGCGCTGTGTTGAATTCAAAGACTAAATACACAATCCTCAAATTGCTTTATACGCATTACGTTTGCAAAATATAGACAGATCACAGTAACCACAGGCATTCCCACAAAATGTCACGAAATATATTGTTTCCAGCAGCAGTAGAGCACAGTGTATAAAAACAGGTTGGGCTCGTGAAATATGCAGTACAGTCTTTGAAATCCAATCTTTTCTAAAGTTGTTGCCCCAGGTTGTGGGCAAAATGGGGAGAGAGAAAAGAGAGCTGGAGCAAAATCTATACTATAGATGTACAGTATGTCTGATGCACTGCAGTATAGTGTACAGAGACACAGAGCAGAGCCCAGTCAGGAGTGGGACTTCAAGGACAGGAAATGACACCATAATTCAATGTCACAGATCATCACCTATAAATCTGCTGTTGCGTGTGAACTCTAACTCCTAAAATATACATGCTAAACTTCCAAATCGGCTTAACATTGTCAAGCCAACAATCCTTTACAGGTCTATAAGTCTGTAGTGTAAGGGACTGCAGTTACATGCCCAGTTAAGTCCAGCTACAGTTTTAGCTCAACCTGGTGATGCTCAAGATGCTCTGCTACTTTTGTCTCTGTGAAGGATCATGTTAGGACAGCTGAATTAACTGCACATTTTTCAGATGAGTATGGTTATAAAACTAGATTTGTATTAGAGAGACACGACAGTCTAGAAAGGCTTTATGGCGAGTTGTCATGGAGTCTTAATCTTCTTCTTTTCAGTTGCATTTTCAGACATTTTTCAAAGCCGCACATTATTCGAGTAAGAGTGACTTAATTCATATGAATACATTTACTTTTGAACTACTGTTATTGCAAAAAACAAACAAACAAACGTGCACAAATATGGAACTGTGGAACTCATGTAGTATGCTTGGGTCCATTTGAATCTAGCTCCATCCAACCATGTACTCAACCTCCATCTACATTATTTAGGTATCTGGTTATAGTGGTTTCAATTTCATACAATCACAGTTGAACTTCGTGTTTACATTTGGTCAAACTATCTTAATAATGCTCTTTTTTTGCATCATATAGATGTACTGTGCATGCTGTAAAACAATTTGAATTTAAAGTTTTATTGCTGTAAAGCCCATTGTTGTTGTTTCTGTCCATCGTGACATCAGCAATACCTGCTGGTCATATAACGAAGTCCTCTCCAGCTTCATTCACCTATGTCTGCAGTGTTTCTGGTTGTAAATGGCATGAATGGCTGTATTTGAATGTCTTGTTTGCACAGACTGACCTCCACATTCCTCTACTTTAGGAGTACTCAATACAAATACAACACTGATATTATTGTTAGTCAAAATCACTGTACTATAAAACCTTCCTTTGCTGTTTTCTCAGTGTGTGAGCATACAGGGTATCAAACTTGCTTAACAGTATCAAATGATGTCTCTGTGTATATTATCTTCTCCAAATGAATCTTATAAATGCTTTAAAAAATCAAGGGGGTTGCACAGCTAAATCTTCTTTGTTTAACATGCTAGAACCAGAAAGAAAGAAAAAGACTATTTATCTACAAATAATAGTATACAAAAAATATAAGCATTTTCTGGTGCAAACTGTCTTAAATATTCTTTTTTTTTTTTAATCATGTCTGAGTTTTTTAAGCAGAGCTCACATCATATAGTCCACAGTGTCCAGTCTTAAGGCTTGCTTAAAATGTCCTTGTATTTTCTGATGTTTTTCTCCCCGCTTCTTATGCATATCTTGTTATACATAAGAATTGCAAAGCTATTTTTATACCTCATGGCAAAAGCAGCTTTCCACAGATGCCTGGCACAGAGGCAGAGAGAAAAGAGTGTGTTCAAGAACAACAATGCCTGGAGAAAAGATTCAGCTGCTGCTGTGAGAGGAACAAACAGCTGAACCCCCCCGAACCACCACCATCATGAAAAAGACTAATTGCCTATTATGTGACCCATCCAGGGGGAAAAAAACTGCCTTATCCTTTTTTTTTTTAACTGTCTTTCTTTTTCACCTATTAGAAAATATTCTGTGGCAGTTTCCTCATATACAAATTTGTGTTTGAATTTGGCTCTTTTTAAGCAACCAAGAATATTTTCTATTTATTGTGTATAAGATCAGATGAAATCACTTTTATGAGGATGATTATAGGCGGTTGGAAAAGTCTTGCTATTGTTCAGAGTTATTACAGAGTTTAACAACTCTGCAAGGTATATTTTTCCTCGCAGTATTGATTTAACTGCTCTGTTTGGAAACTTGCTGCAGTAAATATTCCCACAAGAGCAAAAGAGATGAAAAATCTGTAATTACCAAAGAAAATTCCCATTCTTCTCTGATCTATTTGTGCTTATACTGCAAGATGATCGGGACAATAGAAATTCACATACTGCCACATTGCTGTTTATTTACGTGACTTTTCTCAGTTTCCTTGAGAAACTGACCAAATTTAGCCTGATTTTATATAAATTGTGCAAAAAACAAGACAGATTCTGCTAGCGTTAATCTACTCAGGCAGAGTGGTAATAAATTATCATAAGTGTCAGATTATTCATCGAAAACACTATCCACATCTTTGTCATTCATTCCACGGTGGTTTTGCTCAAAGTTCAGGTTGTCACCCGGCTACATGTTGCCTGCATGCAGATGTTAAAGTCAAACAAAAAGGCACTGCCATGACACGACGAAGAGAATGTGGGTTCTCTTATGAATAGTACAAACAACACTGTGCATCATACCGACGTAGGTGTAGCTTTTCAAGGATGAATACACATTTTCATGCATCTGTTGTGCATGAGAAACTCATCAGACTGTAGCCAGAGATGGAGGAAGATGAAAGAAGGTATGGACAATAGCTCAGTTAGCCATTCTGCTTCCTTCCTTCTCATTAAATGAAAAATGCCACTTAAGATCACATGTATGAATTCTTTCTGGTATCCTGTTACATTCATCAGAGTCACTGTTGGGAGAGAAGATATTTTCCACAAGTAAAAACAAATCTCCTCCTTTTTGAAGAAGTAAAGATGTAATGATGTGGTTTACTTTTTTGTGTGAAATGGGACCCATGTAAACCACTGTGATCTTTAATCTCCAGGGTGTTTGTGGTATGTGTGTGAACATGATCAGGTACATATTACACTAACTCTAGTGTGTAGATCACAACACAGTGACTCTTTGCTTTCAATGTGAGATTTGCTAAAACACGATAAAACATTAGATTTCTTCATCATGGCTCATGTAAACAGAACGAGTGGTGAATCTAGCAACTCAATTAGCATGAGAAGAGAGTAGCGGCACAACATAGAGTACATCAACACCAAGTAGTCCCAACTATTGGAGGAAAGATAGAATTTTTTCCGACCAAAAACTTTGAATTAACCTGTTTTCACTCATTTACAACACAAATATCTACATCCAACAAGACTTCTCATGAAGTTTACTCTGGCTCTATTGCAGGTACAAATATTTGTGGTAGGGAGCCAAGATACTACAGTACTGATTGTCCAGTTGACACATTATTTAATCCCGTGCTCAATTTACAGGAGTGAATATTCCCAAAGAACTCTGAAGATGCATTGAGACCTAATCTCATGCTTTAGCATGTTAAAATATAGTTTAATCTTTGTAATTTGGATCATCTGGACCAAGTCTGAGTTCTAAATTGATAGCTTGACTATAGTCAGACTATAGCTCTATCATTTACAATAGCTTACTCTGCTAGCTTTTCATTCAAGGCAATTGGATTTAGTTTAATTGTAATTGTTACTGTGAACATTTATGTAAACATAGTGAACATAAATTTGGAAAATGTGCACGGACAGCTGGAAAGACGGGACAAGAGGAGGATGAACTGGAAAGGAATACTCAGACTGATCCTACCAATGACAGAGAGGGAGTTGTCTTATATTCTTGGGGAATAGTGTATGTGGTGGAAATAAATCCAGACTTTCATTAGATCCAAGGGGGGAGAGATAGAATGAGTTGCCAAATTTATGTCGGGAGCCTGGAATTGCTTGACTCGCTGTGGTGCACAGCTGGAAAGCAAGAAGATAAAGCCTTCATTGGGGTTAAAGAAAATAGAAAAAAAATGATTTACTGATGTTTAAGGTCTAGATCAATGGTTCCCAACCTGAGGTCCCTGGACCTATAAGGGGGGGTCCCCAAAGAGTACAGGGGGTCCCTGAGGCTTTGACCGTTCAGAGCCAGTATGATTTCAATTAAGGCACAGAGTATATACACAGGGACAAGTTGAGGTGTATTTGCTTAAGTTTTTTTGATCATTTGGGTGTTTCCTGCAGTATTTTGGGAGCCCCAACACACTTAATTTGCAGCCTTTCATTAATGAGACATGTCTGAGTAATGTCACAGTGCAGATGATTCGTCCTTATTTTGAAGGGGGGGGGGAGTAAGCCTTTATGTTGATAATTATCTTAACTTTGGTATGTTCAAAGGAAAGGTGTCAGCCAGAATGCATAATTTATGGTGAAAAGCAAGTCATGAAAGCATAAAACCAAGCATGGTTTCCACACGAGGCAGGCAGGGGGTCCACAGCTTTTTGGTAGTTGCATGAAGGGGGTCCTCAGGTAAAAAATAGGTTGGGAACCACTGGTCTAGAAGTCTCACTGGAAAATAAAAGTCTTTAATGTGGTAGTGGTGAAAGTCAAAATATGAGCTCAGAAAAAGATGCTGCAAGTTGGAAAACTAGAGCAAAGACTTCATTTGGGCAATGAAGAGTTTTGAGAGGATTATCGGTGCTGAAGCTGATTGTCTAAGAGATTGCAGCCAAAAAGGTGAGGGTGTGAAATGGAATTAACTAACTTCCAGGATAATATAGACTCAAAATAAGGAAAGACTCCCTGAGGTGCTGAAATAGATCTGCTACAGTGATACACTGTAATACATGAGCAGATAGTGGCAGATTTGACAAGATGACAACGAAAACTCCCAAAAAAAGATTTAATCCCCTTTTTTCCCCTTAAACATTCAAGTGTTTGATGCAAAAGGTTTTGATGTGATCTAATTCACAGTAAAAAAAAAAAAAGGAAAAACTTTTGGAAGGAAAGAAAATCTTTGTGCTGTACCTGCAGTTCCAGATTTTTGTTTAGACAATCTATCAAATTTCCTTTTTAGCAGTGCTGTGTATACAAACAGTTTAAACCTATTCCTGGATGAAATAATTCAAATCCCAGTCTGCACTGGCTGAAAACCACTCCACTTTTTTAACCTTTGATTTTGCTGTATTACAGGAAATGTTGTGCGTTTACATAACTTGGTCCTTAGCACAAACACAGTCCTTTTTAAACAGTTTCAGCTGTCTTCAGATTATATGTGCCAGGATTTTCAAAGTCAAGTTATTTATTTTCTTTCCTACAGTTCAACTGTCACCAACGCTTTGAGCTACAATAAAAAAAAGAAATGCAGTGAGGAGGATTTTTATTGTAACGGTGGAGCTGTAGCCGGACAGGCATGGCCTGCCACCAGATACACTATTCACTCTGTCGCACGTTCTCCATTATCTGTCACTGTTCTCAGATATACACGCACGATCATACGGTACAAATCGGTCTCCCCTCATCGGTGAAATTGCCATCAAAAGAAGGGTTCAAAATAGTTTCACTCTGTTCTTCCTGTGGCAAAAAATAAATAAGTGAAAGTTGGTCTTGACTAGCGTTGTGTTTCCATTGACACTAGAGAGAGTGGTGAGGTGCTATCTTTTCCCTGGACCGATAAGAACAGGGGAAAATTCAATTACATCTCAGTGAAATGTGAAGGGTTTTTCTTTCTGAGGCCCACTATGCATTTTCAAACCTTCATGTTTAATCTTTTCTCTGACAATGGTCCTCTTTGGAAGTGATGTGAACTGTTTGAAAGTGACTAGGCCCGTTAGTAAAGTCAAAGTACTTCAGCTGCATGTCACAATGGGTTTCGCAGGCTCCTACAGTAGCAAACTAATGGAGTGTTTTATGATTCCCGAGAAATATCTTGTGTGCAACAGCAGTGCAATTACAGGTCTAACTCCTAATACTAACAATGTCGTATACATTAGAGGGTCAAAATGACTTCTGCTAGGAGAGGCTACATTAATTTTTAATGTGCATGAGTCACTGTAGCTATTTTCAGCTTCGTTTACTTTCTCATAACTCAGGATTTCTTAAGGCATCTTCATCCTGAATGTTTCTTAATGTGAAAGATGAAACGGGGAAAATCTGTGTTAGACCAGCTGTGCTTGTCAGCGTGTTGTAAGTAACTCAATTTGACCACCCATTGGCTCCTTAAAACAAAGCCAGAAACTGACAGTATATCAAACAGCCTGACATTCACTCTGCAATGATGACTCATCCACTATTCTTCTAAAAGAAAATATAATAAAATGAATAAATCACAGATGAAGTCAAGGTAACGACTGCACCGTGCTATAAAAGCTAGAATATTGCGGGGATGCTCTCCTCCCGCTTCTTTCATTTTCTTTAATCATTAGTCAGGGGTCTGCAGGTTGCTTCTTCATTATATTGGAAAGAGAGGATGAACTGCTATTTTCTTCTTTTAGAAAAACATTCTACAATAAAGAGTGGCTCTTTTACACCCCCATCTAAGCCTAAACCCTCACCTCCTCAACCTTTCTTCCTCCACTCCCACTCCCTTTCATCCTCATCATGCCCATCTCTCATTACACTGAGCGAGGCGACAGCAGAGCAGGTAGCCTTGTCAGCAGTTTTCCATTTCCTATCCTCCTCTTCCTCCTTCTCTTCCACCACCTCCTCCTCACCACTCATTTCCGTTTTGACGTACAGTCATGAGGCTGTCAGCTTAAGCATGCATCACAGGGTAGAGTCCTTGTCCTTTTGCAGCTTGCTGACAGTGTCACCCACTCATGGGACACTTAATGTCCCTTCTCAGGGAACAGTGGGAACAGCCTGCACTTCGTTAGATCTCTTGTTTTGTTCAAAATTGGTGCTAATAGCAAGGGAAGGGGAATAAATGCAACACATTTTTGCTTGTTTTGTCTTTTTATTACTTGAATCTGTAAGTAAATCTCTTACAAAGCCATGTTTTAGTATTAACATCATAAAATTTGGCCAAATCCAGTCAACAGTGCATGGGGGGACTTAGCCGTGTGAAAACTATCATAAACTGTCTACTGTTCAGAGCTGGTTTTTACAAAGCGGCATTATAGTTTACTTCCATGCCTGTGTCAGGGAAAACAAGCTGTATAGAGCTACATAAAGTCAGAACACATGGGTTTAATGACCGAGCTGAACCTTTGACCCTTTAATGCCATGCAGTTTTTTTAGATCTTTTGCATCACTGTATGGTAAAACCCAGCTGTACGCAATCTGATACTTGTCTTCTGCACCCTGGTGGATACAATAATAATACAATAATGCACTATAATAATTTTTACACACGGTTTTAAATGATAAATATACAAAAAAATCATTCTGTTAAATCTTTTTTTTACTTTATGTTAAACAACCAAAACCTTCAGGTTCAAAGAACTTGAATTCCCCCCCATTTTTTCTTGGGTCAGGCTTTAAAGGGTTAAAAAAAATAGCTAGCTTGGCTTTATAGGAAAGGCAGCAGAGCTAAGAACTAGTTTAGCTACATCCAACACAAGCAAAGCTAGCAGCTCAATAACACATTACATGCAATTCCTTAAAGAGTCTGAAAGTTCAGTAAAGTCCATTAATAAGGGCTGCATGAAAGAAACTGAAACACCTCAGTGGCTATTCAGACATTTCTTCTATTATCTGACAATATTGCCCTGTAATATTTGCTAATTGCCTACCTAAGTAGTAGCTTGGCATGCCTCAAAAGATTAACAACGGCAGCACACATCATTTTTGATCAATCTCCTCATTAACCGGAGTAAATAGGGCCTTCTGAGAAGTTAACCTTAATGAGACAGGAGCTAAAAACAGAGCATTTTACTTAGAAGGTGATAAAAAACGCTGCAGGGGGTTACAGTTCTACATTTTTATTATGAAGCACTCACTTTAAACTATCGAGAATGCTCAGGAACCGATTTCACCTTAGCATATGCTTGACCAACTACATCATACATTCAGTTTATATAAGCTTAATGATGTGAAAAAGACATATAATATAGTAAAACTGTCATGGCTAACAGGGATTGATATCTGTTATATAGCATATAAAACAGATGGGAATAATTCCCCTAAATGAGTTGTACAACTGGATTCAGAAAATGGCAAAGTTGTAAAGGTGGTTTTCCAAACAATTCTCACATAGGGTTACAAAGGTTACATGTGCAAACACTAAAACAGAGATAAAGACAATCAAGACAAGGAAAGAAAAATCCCATAAAACGTATAATTGTTAAGTGCTAATGCTACTGCCAAATAGCCCAAAACTCTATACTGTTCACTGAGGCAACATACTGTTTTATTGAGGGAAATAAGAGCTCACAGTTGTTCAAATTACCCTCCGTATGAATTGACATGTGGTGTAATGCTCCTGCTTTGCTATGTTTGTTGCCTCTGGATGCCCATTTTGGGATCATTACTGCATTTCCGCAGTAAAGCCAGGTGCTAAAGAAAACTTTGTGTTTGAAAGTGAAGTTATTAGATTCAAACTGAAAAAAACTGCTGTTCTTTACATTTTAAGAGGAAGAGCAATGGTGACTAAGTGGATGCAGGGTGAAAATATGGGCAAATGGCCAAAAGCAAAAAAGGTCAGGACAAAATGTGCAGCCATGTGGACAGATGGATGTCTGACTGCTAGAGCTTTTGGTCTTTGGTAGCACCCATTTCTGTTCCAGAATGGAGATCATTTGTGTACTGGCAAAGCTGCAGGCAGTTTAAATAGCAGGTCAACTACATAAATAGAATGGATACTCATCCTTGAACATTTTGCTTTGTCTTTTCCTTTGTATTTCTTTGTCTCTTGCATTTGCCAATACACGCTTACACAGATGGGACTTTTTATTGCTGCACATTCAGGCAGAGGATGAACTATTGACCAGGCTGCAGAATGGGACTATGGGTACTCCAGAGCCCCTGAGATGATGGAGACTAATAAGATGGCAAACCATTAAAAATGGCAAGAAAAATAAACATCAGGAAAGCATTACTGTTAGATGTTGTGTATTTGTACTCTCAGATGCATAAGGGAGATTCCAAGGAAAAAAAGATGCTATTTACTTTAAACATATCAAGTATTACTATCACTAGATTCAAAATCTTTATTATCTGAGACAAGCCGGTGACAACCAGAATACAGGATCGACTGGGGGTGCAAAGACCTGCATTCAGCCTGAGAAAAAAAGAGTGCCGTAATCCCCTAATTATTCTCTAAAAAGTGTATGAAAAAAATAAAAATGTAGATTCATTATTTGGTTCTTGCAGTAACTCAGTCAGCAGAGAATGTTATTCCTGCATAATGAGCCACACTGCTGTATATTTTACAGAACATCATGAATGTGCAGTAGCTGTGCCTCCAGGGACAAGTGAGCTGCTTCACAGGAATGACAAAAACCATTACTTAACATGTTGTATATGGCGGTGGGATAAAACATGACCAGAAATCCAGAGCCAGAAAACTGCATACATTAAATCTTTCATGCTTTTTTTCACTGCTTAATTCGACGGAGAATCTAAATGATTTCTGGATTTGTGATTTATAACTCACACTGCGTGCCACTGGTTTAGTTGCCTGATGTATGTTTAAATGGTTTTTAATGTAGTCCTGCAGTTTTAAGCTTAGTGAATGAATTCAAAAGAAGCATATATTTAAGGGGAAACACCTTATGGACACATGCACAATCAAAAGGATTCCTGTTAGACACTGATCTTCTACTGACCAGCTGGGTAGAGCTTAAAGGTCATGAATATGAAGAATTAAAAAGGCACTGCAGCATTTTTTTGGACAATGTGAAGTAACAAATGAAATCTTCAAACCTAAAGCGAAGGACGTTATAAGGGTCATTTTCTCAACTTGATGAGGATCCTTAAGAAACACAGGATACCTCAAATAACCTTACATTAATTATTCTCTCAATAACGCTGCAATTTCCCTCTGGGATTAATAAAGTATTCTTCATTTCAATTAATTTTAGCTTTGACAGTTTAAATTATACCCCTCATGACTAATAAACTGATTTTAATGTGCATAATCTTTACCCTGCAATTTTTCAAGACATTAATCTATGATGTCAACATCAATGTTCTTCCTTTCAATGCAATTAAGAACATATTTTTCAAAGAAGACACAAGGAGCAGATCCATATATTTCAGACTTAAAAAACTGCTGATAGTAATCATTGAAATGCTCAAACATTTGAAAAGGTGCACACACGACAAATACTCTACACACCACAGATGCTGCAACTTCATCAAAATGTGCTTTCATTAAATCTGCTTAGCAGTAAAACCCTCTGTTTCACAATGCTGGGATAAGCAGCATATCAGGGAGAGAGAAACTCTCAGAGTGGCTGAATTGCAGGAATACACCTCATGTTTATATTTTTAAGTATATCTGTCCTGAATCATCACAGTTCACATGCATTATGGAAAAAAACACACTGCACAGCAATGAATGATGTCTGTGATCATGCAGCTGAGCATGTGCAGATCTGGTGGCGCTGGTCTGTGTTGCTGTTCTTGCATAATGTGGGCCTTAGGGTGAAGATAAATTAGTCGGTGCATCACTTTAATTAGAAATTACTCCAAGCGCTCACACTCTTTCCTTTCATTCATCCCCAGTGCTGCTTTTTCAATTTTAAGCAAATTTAGGATACTCGTGTCCCAGAGGATGTGTTTAAAGATGAACAAGCTAGAACAAAAACCAACAACTGAATGGATGGTCCCAAGAGGATAATGACACTGATGGTGCTCTTCCGATTGCCTTGGAGGCAAACCCTTTAAGCCAATAGGAAGATGACAACAGAAATATAACACAGGGCTTTGTGATGCCTCTGTAGTTTTTGCAACGGGGGGAGATAAAAGGAAAACAAACATGTGAACTCTCAGGTACTCCTCTTTCAGGCTGTATCTGGATATTATGCCATACATTTCTGCTGTGTCTTCTGTTTCCATGGTAACACAACAACAGGCAACCAAGGTCACTTTCTTCAGATGAGGCAGCATGATGGCCAAACCGCAGCAGAAAGAGAAAGATACACAGACACACGGATGTGAGGACAAATATTAAACTATGGTGTAAAGAGGTGAAGGAAGTTTGCTGAGGATTCCACCTGTGAAATTTAATTTGCAGCTGCACAGGCAAGACTAATGCTGGTGTGAGGACAAAAGCAGCAGTGATCTTGCATGTTGACAAGTCTGAACCTGATCAGTGTTTGTGGGTGCTACACACCTCAAGGGCAAGTCCACAATGACTAATGAAAAAAAGTTCAAGTCATACTTTCCTAACGTGACCCTGAATGTCCTCTGCAACAACAAATGAATCACTCTATCAGTTCTTCTAACAGCCTCAATGCATCATGGGACCTGTGGTCCTCCCCTGCAAAGAGCCCTTATGTAGCTGTGTCCTTCATTCTCCTTTCCATTTGACAAACAGTGTGACTCTAACAGTTGATATAGTGTATTATTTATTCCAGTGATTAATTAGAGAAAAAGTTGTTGAGGTGAAATGTTCCACAGAAAAATGTCCAGAGATCCGCACCTGATCCGCTCAAGGTGTTTCATGTTTTTTATGATCAAGGATATTATGACCTGAGCCTCTGAAACTTGATCTGGCAGTGGCCCAAATCTGTTGTCCTTCTTTTAACTTTTCTCTCAGCTCAAATGCCTCGGCAGGTGTTATTTCAGCATATTTCATAGCTCATCATAAAAGATAAGGTTGTAAATGTGTCCTTTTTTTTTACATATAAATTAGCAGCTAACCACTTTTAGAATTAGTCAGTTTTAAATGTATTAGCAAATCCTACTTTGGTCTTTTAGATGATTACCTTGACAAGATCAAAAAGACTAGAAAGGACATTTGATTATCACGTCATCAAGATGCAACTTCAGGAAGTTACTAACTAATTTCTCCTCTGACGTGCTAAATGGCAGATTGTGTGAGCTAATTAGCATGGGATAGCTAATTAAAGAGCTGTTGTGTGAATGTGAGTGCAAGTCATTTGTCAGGAGCGCCGTAGGAGAACTAATTCAACGGAGCTTTAGACGGTGAGCAATGTGTCAGTCTTTCTGTAAGCTGGTTGAAGGGGAAACGCAGGCGGCTGGATCAGAGACTGAATCAAGCATCGTGCCAAAAATCCGTGCCGTCACCTGCCAAAGGCTGACTGGTTGGTTTATATTTAACACTGAGACCAAAAGAGTCAGTGTTTACTATCATTAAAGCTCCTTTATTATAATCTCAGAGTGACTCACAGTTCTTTTTAAATGAGTTGTGTTTTCCCGTAACAAGCTGGAAAGCATTGCAGACACAAAATATTGTGCCAGTATTTCTGTGTTGAGTAGAATTTATTCAGAAGGATGAAAAATTAACATGCAACTTGTGACTAATTACAACACGTATTGGCACCTACTAATGGATACATATTTCTGATTAATGTGGTGTTATAACTCATCTATCTGCAATGCCATTCCAGAAATGTCACCCTGTTTGTTGGAGATAATTGAAATCTGTCAAAAACCAACATATTGTATGCTAAATAAATATTTTTATACAAGGAGCTACATGGCAGCTTTTATACTCATTCCTTTCAGAAGCACGAGTTTTCATATTGTACAATCCAAATATAGTGTTTTCTTTGTCTTTTTCTTTTCATGATTATATCTGAATTTCAGTAACTTTTTGCTGCCGTGACATCAATCTCCATGTTTCTTGAACTCTCTGGACATCCATCGTGTGAAAGGTCTGCGCTGTCAAACCAGTTTCCACTAGTCATGGAGAACATGGTTCATATCTCAAAGTCTGCATGACATTTGTTTGAGAGAGTTCGTGATATTGCTATTAGACTATCTATCTTCGTGTTCACAAAGGAAACTGACCTAATACTGTCATCTTAACGATCAACAAAGGCTTAAGGTTTTAATCCTGTTTCATCTTTTTAGTAGCTCATCAGTAATTATCAAATATTTGGAATATTGAGTCTATAATTTCTGTTTAGTCACTTTTTCCTCAGGCACCTCTGCTGCATTGTGCTCTAAAAACACCCATTTCTGTCATTGCGAACCCAGCCAACACTTTATTGGCTATTTATTCTAATGAACTGAGGAAGTAGCTCTACTCTTGTTGATTAAGTGGTATAAACAAGACTTAAATAAACCAGCTGACCGCCAATCTCCCCATTATAGTTTCTGCAGATGGAACTCAGAGCAGATGTGCTGCATTACAGATTCCTCACAATGAGCCTGAACATTTGCCTCCACGCTTGCACGATTCTTTATTGTGTTACCTTTCAGATCAAGCCACTTGACTCTGGGTGTGCTGATGTTCCACCGTTGTATTGATTGTTCTAACAGCTGAAGAGGCTTTATTTTGCATGCACAGAAAAAAAGACACATCTAAAAGGCAATATTTCAACCTCTGTCTTTTCCACTGGCTGAGTCATTTAATACCCTTCTGCTGCACCTTTCTGTGCACTTAAATATTCAGCTAATAACATTTTCCTTCGGTTTATTGGGTTTCTGGGGTCCTGTGTGTTGACTACAGCACTTCTGAGTTTTGCTGCAAAGTGGAAAGTTAAACCTCAGGTCCCCTTTGGAGCCATAAAGGTAACAACAGAGATCCCACGTGCAGCTGTAGGACTTGCGCTACTAATTGAAAGGAATCGCCATCTAGCGCAATCAGCTCTCTCTACCTGTGATTATAGATGTGACTGTGGCCCAAAATAAAAATCCCCTCCAGTCTCTAAACCTCCTTGAGGTGCTTTCTTGGAGCCTGACATGAGTGACCATGATGAGTTTCCAGCCTCCTCAGGGTCCTCATTATATGTGACGGTAAAATCCTGTCCTTTCAACTGACAACTTTCTCCACATTTAAACAATCCCACAGACACCGTACTAGCTAGATTTTTGCTTCCTAACTAATCTGATGAAACTATTCACTAGTCTGGACTGATGCAAACCCAAGAGGAAGCGCTGCTTCACATCAGCACACTGAGCTCTTGTAAAAGCTCTCGCCGCTTCCTTTTTCTGAGCCGACCTCTTTGACTCAGACTCTTGAATTGCTGTCAGCCGAAGCAGAGGTGTAAATAAAATATCAATGATTGCACTTTGCTGTGGCTGGTTCAGTGAGCGAAACAAGACGCCATTCTACACTGAAGTGGCACTGCTGCATGAAGAGGAGTTGGGTTGTCTCTTTTTTTTATATGATAATGAGGTCTTGTTTGGTGCAAAGACGGCACTATCCACCCACTTTGGTTTTAATGCACTGCATCCCTTCTTCTTGGAGTCTAGTATTAGATAGTTAAAACACACATATTAAGGGGGAGAAAAAAGTGTTATTTACATTTACCCAATATCAGGAATAAGCATCCTGAAATCCACTTTAAAATCCCAGGAAAAATGATGCTCCTTTTTGCTTAAATTTTGATTAGATTTTTTTGATTGATGGCAACTTATATATATTTTGTTTACATCAACAGAAACATGTTGCAGATAGATATTGTCCATTCTTTGGCTCATAATTATCACTAAGTATGATTTCACAATCATATCATAACAGCCTTGGCCCTTTCTGATTCTTTACAGGTGTAAATTTAACAATATAAGGTGAAATTATGGTTAAAAACCTTTGAATAGCTAAAGAAACACGGGTTATAAATCCTATGGTTCAGACGCATTCATCCCTGCTGATCTTCAACACTGTGTTGTGTGTTTATCTGGAGTATGTAAATTATCGACAGCATGCCACATGTACCATAGTGACACATCGGCACGCACACACACGCACGCACGCGCACACACATAGACAGGGAGCTACATTATGTTCTGACTGCCAAGCCAAAGCATGCAACATAAGTTTTTTTTTTTTTTTTTTTTTCACATGAACACAGATGCATTACATGTGTCAACAAGAAGCCTTACTAGTTTCCAACATGAGAAAGATCCTACAGTAAACACATTGATGCATCATGGTAGTTTTACATACACAAGTAAATTTTACTCACATGGTAATATTTGCACATTTTCAACTCAATGTGACCACGTTGTGGAGACAAGCCCTGAATGACGTGAGCATGAGTGATGACGGATGCAATGAGGTGCGAGTGCCGTGTGGAGTTATGTCGCTGGGATGTGGGGATGCCACGTGAGAAGATGATCAACAAATCACTGACAACAATGCGGAAGTACAAAAAAACCAACCACAACAAGAATACAGCTTTCTAAAAGAGATACGACACAACGAGAACAAAAAAAAAGGAGGGACAAAAACCACAAGCTGCTTTCTCTCTCGGCCCCCGAAGGGTCCGGCTTTGAAGTGGTTTGCTTCAGAGGTTGGCAGGAGGGTGTTTCGAGGAGTTGAAAGTCCCATGACGAGTTTGCAGGGATTTTTTTCTGCTGTTTACTTTTTGCAAACATAAAACCCAACAGTCCCACTCACTTTTTATCAAGTACAGTTTAAGCTGCCGATTAATTTGTTTTTTTTTTATGTGTCTACTTTGCCAATTTCCCCTCCAGCTTTGATATTACGAGAGTCACTGCTCAGTCTTATTAATTACTGAATATATAATCTCTAGTTATACTTAAAAAAGTAATAAATTTGTCACTGTGACAACAGATACTGTCGTAGACGAGGGTTTTGAGTTTCATCTTTGCTGTTTTTTTTCTCTAAATCTCTGCTCTTCCATCTATCCATGTGGCCAACTTTAAACCATTTAGAGGTTCGAAATGCCTACAGTGTAAATGTGTTGGCGGTTTTTGGTCTACAGCCTCCTGCCACTTTTAGAGTCCGGCACTGTGGGGGCTACGATTTGCTATCAATACCCGTTTGCTTATCTGCTGGTCTCTGCCAAGCTTACACAATGCAGCACAGCAATCCAGTGAAACTCACAACAAACAAACCATTTTTGGGTGAACGACTTAATTGCTATTGACGTGCCTTGGTTGGATGAATGCTATAATTTCCAGTGAAACCGTGGTGGTGGAATGCACTTGTCTGAATAAAAGCAGGAGGCAAACAAGCTGTCAATTCTGCTTTAAAGGGAGTAAGATAATACCCTATCAGAGCCACAATTGTTTCTTTTTGTTCTAGTTTATAGCCTGCCTAGGTTTAGAGTTAGAGGTTGCTAAATATTCATTATTATGCTTCCACAAAATTGCCTATAGCTTGCTAATGCTCATGCATACATGCACTCATTACAGCAGCTAATTATTAGTTCTGTTTTTTCAAATATATATTAGCATACTCCTCAGAATCCTGGGTTTGGGTTAACACATCTAAACCAACATCAGAACTTTTACACTGACTTGATATGACTATTTGGAATTTATATAGCAGCATTAACAGGCTGCGTCAGCTTCATCACAACCATGTGCAAATCTGACACAAAAAAGATAACAGCATCATCATCCTGTTCCGCCTGTTTATACTTGGTGTCATATTTTTATGTGCTTGATCACTTTCTGGGAAATGGGATTTTGATGTTATTTATTTGAATATTATTACTCTCATTCATTGTATTTACATCAATAGCCTTTGACAAGACTCAAAACCCAAGCCGCTGTAGCACATTTAAAACTGTGCAGAGTGACTCCCTCTCTCCCTTTGGAAGACCCTGAAGCATTTACAACCACTTCAATGTAGACACCACTACTGGGGTCGTTGTGTCGACTAAGGGCTACTGCTGTGCCACTATTGATACACGATAAGTGGTGACAATTGAAATTTACAGGAAGGAAATTTAAATAAGTCAAAAGTAAAACAAACAAAACATTTGTGCAGATGTTACTTGGAGGTTGTCATCTTACCTGGGAACACAGGCAGTCGAGGTCTCCCCCTCAGGGGCCTCTGGGGCCGGGCAGCAGAACTGGTGAAGCACTGTTTGGTTTCTACATAAAAAAGGGTAGAAACAGAGAAAATAGGAAAGAGTTCACAAGAATGCAACAATGTCGTTCATGGAAAAATCTGGGACGTAGTTCTGGTTTATATTTTTACTTTAGCCTGAATAAAATGACTTATTTGAGTCAGTTCACTGAACTAACTATTCACAACTCCCCCCAATCTGCCCAACAGTGATTAGACTTTAACTATGGACTATTGGACATACAAAGTATTGGATAGAATTATGTATGGACCTCTATCTTAATTTCAATATAAACAATATTAAACCCTTTCAGATTAAGATAACCTTATCATGATCCACTTTCACTGAATACTGGAAGGTATGCTGTAGATTACATAATCTGAGCCCAAATTATGTTAGCTGTTCTGTTTCTAGGTCTTTGGGTTATTACTCGGTCTCTGTTTGATTTAAATCTATTTTCACCCTTCATGTTCTCTGTTGACTCATGAAGGGTTCATACACTGATTGCCACACTACTGCATAACATTAGTCTTCACTTCCCTCCCCATATATAGCCTACTACCAGGTTTCTTTGCTCAGTGCCAGATTCTTGTTTTCCTTTTTGTTGTGGTGATTTTTAAGTTTACTTTGAGCCACCTGCTACCCCCTCGTCATGTTCTGGATTTCATCAAAGCATTTTGTTAGGCTAACAAAAGTTATCGGTTTTCTTCATCTGCAATTTCGCTCCTCATAACTACACCACAGTGATCCTCTGCCCTCATCGGAAAGACAATTTTACAGGCTTCTCATTTTCTTTTATGAGTCGCCAAGAAACATTAATCAACAAATAAAGCACAAATTGCCTGATTTTGTAGCTATTAAGGTACAACTGATAACATAAGCCAGTAGTCCCAATTACAGTCAGAACAAATTAATGGTCACCAGCCATGAATCAGAAGCTGCTTGTATAATTTTGTCTAAAATTGAAGACTTATTGTTTTAGTTATCACTGCCAAATGGTAAATGTACCAGTTTTCTGTGTAAACTGCACACAGAGGGCTTGATGGGTGTTTAAGGATCAATCACATCGTTATTAGTTGTCACTTCAAAAAGCAAAAGGGAGAAGAAGAAAGTAAAAGTCACAAATATGTGTTCATCTCTGCATTCTGCATAAGGAACATGAATTTTGATATCCTCCAGCTGTTAGGTAAACCAAAATAAAGTTAATGTGTCTGATTTAACCTATGTTACCTATCACTTTATCATCTAAATATCTGTTTCAGGGTCACGGTCCATGCAACCGCAAACCTATCCACTTGTTGTTTGTTTTCATTTTCAGCTCATCATCAGATCATTTTCCTCCTTACACACCTGCCTCCCCTAGTGTCTGCTGAGTAAACCCAGGCTGCTGCAGGGCTTGTTTATAGAGATTTTCATGACTGCCAAAGCATGAAAATGCTGCTCCAGAGTAAATTGGGGTTGGTAATCAGAAGACAAAAGAGGCCTGAATTTGCCCCTTAAAAACTGGATGATGGCCCAGCTGGAAGTCTTAAGCCAAAGTTTGGAAGCTGGGAAGCGTAATCTTTTTCATTTCCAAGAAGTCGTAGCTGCCAAAGCTGCCACACGGCATAAATGCAAGTCAAGGTTCAAGTAAAGTTGTTTTCTTCCCTTCCTATGCCAGCATTAATATTTACACTATTACATTTTTCTAATTGCTTCCAATCTCCGACCTGCTGTTCTGCTTAATACAAGGGTCTTTTTTGTATTGCATTGCAGAAACAGATTCATCAGCCGCCACATAACTGCAGCATTATATGGAAGTTTTTAAAAGGCGTTGATTATGCTAATGGACTCATAAATATGCAGCATGCCGGGAAACAGGTCAGCCAGGTTGAAATGAGCTAATCACAACAGGGTGGTGCAGTCAAATAGATTTGTGAATCAAGCTTGAAAACTTCCACCGACAAACACGCAGAAACACTGATAAAAGTTTCTCCAGTGTGTTTAGTTGATAACCTGTAAAGTAAATTCTACAGAGGACTTACTATATGTTTGCAGTCGTAAGTGCCTCTGGAACTTTTTGTGTGACAGAATTTAAACAAGTGGAATCAAGACAACATTAAAAGGTGCAGAGCGGCCACATTTAATGTGCATTTAACTGCTTTTGATCTTTGTATATATTCCTTCAGTTGAAGAGATATATTTAGGCAAATAAAATCTGAGTAAATGTCACATCACCATGGAGTATGTCAGCGCAGCTTCGCTCACACGCAATTCGTTTTCAGTCTGGGTGTGGTGCAGAGTTCAACATCTCCTGCTGTATCTGTAGCAAGGAGGGCTAGCGGTGCAAGTACAGGTATTGTGGCAAAAGCACCATGCTTTGACCAGCAGAGGGCACTTTTTACAACACAAAACTGGGCCTCCTGTGATTTCTTTGGGATGAGAGCGGGAACTATAGCAGCAATGAGAAGAGTAAGAACAATACGTGCTTTCACGATAGTCTCCTTGATACTCCAATAACACCCAGTAAACCAGCAATAGCAGAGGTTCTATTTCCGGTATTTGCCCAGTTTTATCTTTGGAAGCGGCAGAAGTGTGCTTGTCATTCAGACCACGTGAGAAAATAGCAAAGCCCGACCAATATGAAACTTTTGGGGCCGATACCGATATTGGGGGCCGATATCTATATCGACCAATATATGAAATGATGGCTTATCGGCCGGCCGATAAGCCATCAGCCCTTAAAAAATAGCAGAACGTAATATGCCAAATAATTATTGTTGTTTTTTTGTTTGTTTGTTTTGTCGATATCACTCTACTATATCAAAATCAAAATTTGATATAATGCACAGCCCTGCCATGGAGAGAGACAGAAAAAGCACAAGAATGAGTATTTCAGAAAGGAGATGCACGTTTTGATTGGATTTCAGCGTGTCACTGCTTTAAAAAGTTTATTTGGCCAAATAATCCCAGTTGTAGTCTGGCTGGCAACTGAATAGATGCAACAAAAACTTGTAAAACTCTAAGTAATTCACTAAAATTTCACATTTTAGCTGAACATATATAAGAAGAAGTAAAATTGCTGCAGCACTTCAGTCTGAAATAGAAAGAGCATGAAATTTTGATGCGAGAAAGCCTTTTCTCCCTCAGTTTACCCTCTTTCAAACCTTCCTCAACCTACACTCACTCTTCTCCTTTCTTTCTGTTCCTTTTACACTGATTTGCCATCGCTCACCCTATCCTCCCTGTGTTGGGACCCTGTAGAGTGGGTATATTGGGCTAAAAAAGAATTTGCTCAATTACTCTTGCTGGCTGGAGAAGTGACCATCTTTCAGTGTGCTGTCCTGTCCATGGACCAGAATAAGGGGGGAAGGACAGCAATAAGGAGACCTGATGTCTACCCGTTCAGTTCAGGAGCTCTTAAATCTCCTCCTCCGAACCATCCTGCTCACACGTCAGAGCCGTAACAGTTAATCACATAGTGATGAGCAGCTTTTGAAAAACAGATTTGGATTTTTTTCCTACTGTCAAGGTTGATCCCAACATTGTCTCACTCATAGATGCCCAAAAAAGCATTGCATCTCCTTGAGTTGCTTTCCCTCTGTAAAAAAAAAAAAAGGAGGTGAGATAAGAGACCCTGTGAGGGTCATTGCTGCATACTTTCAAGCAACAATAGCAGACATAACAGGCGGGGTATGAAAGCAAATTAATTCCAGTTGTTAATGGCTCCTCTAATTGTATTCGCTTTAATAACCATGACACCACTGTGGCCGTCTTTAATAGGTCCAGAACACAGTCTCTGAGGGGACACAGATTAGTAAGGGTGTCAGAACAGCGGAGACACTTGTTCACACAGATAATGGCGGCATATTCTCCTCGTCGGTAAGGAAACACCCAAGTCAGCTGTGTTACATGAATGCTGCAGCTTCACATCCTTGCTGAAAATGTAGAAAACATTGCAGAAATATCTGTGTCAAATCTACGATTTTGGCACATTCAAAAGTTTGGAGACACTTTCCGTTAAATCTAATGGTATACAATTATCCATCAACCCATCTGCATTCAGCTTATTATGTTGCTGGGACCTGTAGCAGATTCAAGTCCAACAATGTCAGTCTAATCATTTCAATTGAATAAAATGTCAATAAGAAACCTTGTTTTCTTATTTCTTTTCAACATAAATGCTGTCAAGAAATGTTTTCCAGCCTTTCAAGTTCTATTTTTCATGACTGAGGAGGAAAAAGTAAAGGTGGCCAACTTTCTGAGGCATAGTATTGTCATTAATCTTTTTGTCTTTACACTGCAGCTTCCCTGAGGGCTGAAGGATCACAGCCACTCACTCAATACGGATTTCTTGGCCTTACCCTTTGAATATAGAGATTTCTCCATATTTCTACATGTTTGTAATGTTATTTTGTCATCAAGTGATGACATTTCTTAATTCTTCTTTATTTACTTCTGTGAAAACTCTCCAGGATGTTCCTTTTGTACTCTTATAAGTTGTCCAACCAGGTGTTTATCTAACATTTCTCAACTTTTGCAGTCTTTGGTTTTTTATGTTTTGCTTTTTAGCCATTTCAAATCAAATATTTGGGGCATGAATCACAAGTTTTTATCACAAAACAATATCCTATCAATTCAGTGGATAATCACAGATATGATTTTGATTTTGACTCAGGAGCTAGTGATCAATATGGCACACATGATGATTTAACACAATCATTAAAAGATCAATGTATGGTTCCACCCTTACTGAATATATAGGGTGTAGAAGTTTAGCAGATCATTGAATTTCACTCGTGTTTTCATTTTTAATCTTGTCTAAACCCCATTTGGAAATAGTAATGTATCACAACACAGTTGATATCTTAAGTGTCTTTGTTCTGCAGCATTACTAATGGGATTTTTGCATTTTTAAAGAGATGGGTTAAAAAAACACCGCTCTTGCGTACGTGTACCTGCTCCTAATTTGAAGTCAGAGGCAGCACATTGGCATGAGGAAAAACTGCTAGCCTGTTAGCATCTAAAGGGAGCAAAATCCACTCAGAAAACCTTCACTTATCACCAAAATTCAGCTTTTTTTCTACCCCTTTTCTTTTCCATTTTGGCTCAGCTCCAAATCAAATCCAAAATTAGCAATGGTCACAATTCCTTCAACAAAATGCTTACTTTGCTCAAACATAAACCCACCTAGCTCTTCACTTTATATGTTGACAGATTCATATTTGCATGAAGATGAGCTTAAACGTGTTTAGTCAGTCGCAGCATTTAATAGGTGGATATTATTTGTGAGTTATTCGACTGTGCGGCAAGGTTAGTACCCTGTTATGATGACACACATAGGCGGTGCACAGATGGACTGATATCTGGCATTTATCCTCCCCATGTCAGACTGTGTCAATACCTTGAGGGCATGAGTCACTGATTTCACCAAATTTGGAGAGAATCGCCTCACACGGGACTAAAGTGGGTTACAAAGGGATTGAGCTTGTTTTATCTTTAAAATCCCCTTTATTCGACTTTAACATCTCCTTTTACTTTGATAAAAAAGTACATGCTTCTCACAGTTTTCTCTGTTACAGATTTTGCTCAGCGTTTGCTTCATTTTTCCAGCAGCTTGCTAGCTGCTTTTGGCCATTTGCTTCATGACCAGGTAGCTTTATGAGCAGACCTTTAAATAAATAACTGCTGAAGAGATAGAAAAAGCTGAAGCTTCAACCATCTGGTTATGTATCGGGATTCTGTTCATGCAAGAAATAAGCTGTACTGATATAAGGACATTAAGAGCTGTAATTTCCTGTTTAATCTTTCTTCTGTTCCTCACACTCGCACGGAGACGACAGTCGGCTCATTCTCGTGTTCGGGCTTATGCCAACATTTCCTCTACGAGACGTCACCATGAATTCTTCTTCAAGCGCTTGAAATCGAAAATTTGCAAGACTACAAATCCCTGCTTCGAGTTTCACACACACAGAGACACACAAGCATGCAATCCATGAGCAGTTTACACTGTTTGATCAATGCAGGTGTTACTGATTAAACCGAACTTGCATGACCTGCTTTCTGATCCTCCACACCACCGACTCAGTCCCCTATATGGCTCTAGCTCACTGTTACCAGCTGTTAATAAAAATCTATAAGCTTTTATAAGCTCCTCTGTGTGAGGGACTGTTATTTGCATACAATGCTTTCATTGTATTTAGCTTTTTACGTTCGGTGTCTGTGTTTGTCAGTGGACTCCTACTCCAGCTTTACTGTGCAGGAGCTCGATGTGGCATAAAGCAGGGAAGGATCTGTATCCAATGAAATGATACACTTCCCAGCTTGGAATATTATAATATTTGACAGCTTAATTTTGTAGCAGTCACTTCAAAGAATAATATCTATGAGCAAATAACACAATATGCATTTTAACATTAACATAATTATTATTGGAGCAAAGAAACACACAGACAATAGTGGAGGCTTGCACGGCTGTTTGCTTACATATTTGTGTTAGCTGCCATTACCTCATTTATGTGTGTCATTATTCTTTTTTCTCTATAACTCATAAAATCAAGACAAAAAAACATACCAACAGATTATACAGAAACGGTTAACGGTAAGTAACGGAGAAAAGGGGTTTAAAGTCCAACAGTTCTGCCTGTTACCTCAAATTCGGAAAAAGGAGAACAAGGAGCTGATGTCTGCGAAGAGCTCATCACAGTCCTTTATTGCACTAGTCAGCCCGTGTCCTGGCAGTGTCTTCTAAGCACTTTGATCACAGAGACTCAAACATGTTTGCAATACTTTGAAATACTCCACTTCTGTTTGGTTAACTGGCAGTTGCTGTAAATACTAGCTTATCTCTATGTTTTACTGACTTCCATTCAATGCAAACACACACATTTTTCCTGAAGATGGTGTGTTAAACATCATTGTGGATTATTATTAGAAAATAATCTCACACACACATACACACATAATGTTTCCATCTGAAAGGCCTGCTGTATCATTTCTTTCGCACATATACGCACAGTGAGTCCAAAAGAGGGAGAAACAGCTTTCCTGAAAGCTTTACATCAGCACAGACTCTTGGGCCGTCCCAAGCGGCTTAACTCACTTTCTGTAAGCGAAACTGGGAGCTGGAGATGGACAAGAGAGTAAGACCAATTTTCCCAAGAGAGAGCCAACAAAGGAGGAGAGAAAACATTTTGTCCCCATATATAGTACCCTAAAAAAACAAAAAAACTCCCAACTGTGCTGTTGTTAAGAAAACGGTGAGAATTCTGCTTTTTATTCAGCTCACTTTCTCAGTCTTATTGTGGTGTATTTGTTTCCCCTTTGGCATTTGTCACTTATCTTACACAGGCTGACTGAATTTCTGAAATAATGTTGTACTGTGTCTCTTTTAACAGCAGCCTTCACACTCTAACAGTAAAATGAAAATTGTTGGAAAATTTAGAGCCTCGTGTTTATAATCAGTTTATCTTTAGTAGATTCATGAGAAAATCTATCTTCTATACATCCCTGATTCCCAAAAAAATGGGACGCTGTGGAAAATGTAAATAAAAACAGAAGGCAACGATTTGCAAATCCCATAAACTGTAGAAGAAAAAGATGGAGACACAGGTTGCAAACCACAAATACCAGTTAAAGCTCTACCATGCAAAGAAGAAGCCATGGATCAATTTGAAATCATCCCAATGTCAATATTTGATATGTTGTTTATGTTCTATTGGGAATAAAAATCTGGGTTTATGGGTTTTTAATTCCCCAAAAATCAAAGATGTTTTCAAGGCTCTCTTTTCAACTAAAGTCAGAGCTGTCCGTCCCCTTTAATAAAACATAAAAGAAAACTGTTATAGAAACAAAACCCTTAGAGGAATAAAAAAACTGGGTAAGGAACTGGGCTTAACCTAACCAGCGCTCGTTTGTTGGAAAGAGCTCTTCTATCTGATGGGGTTCACAGCTGATGTTATGTTGGATTTATTTCAGCTGGACAAGATTTTCTCAGAAAATGTTGATCCTCAGTCAAATTTATGCCACGCTTGAATATGCATGCTCCCATTTTTTGTGCATATGTTGTTGTTTGGCACAAACGTTGCTTAATATCCTTTTATTCTAAACAAAAAAAAAAAACAATTCTGGGCAAGAATGGCTCAGAAAAAAGATCCTCTTAGATTTTATGCTGTGATTTGGGACCAGTGTTGCAAGTGGAACAAATAATCCAAATGGGTTTTTGGTCACCGACATGAGGTAGGAGGCAAACTGGGAACTTGCCAACCATCACTGAGCTGCATTATGCTGTCCATGTTGGATGCTTTAATTCTCTGGGCCCAAAATATATTTAGTTACAGTGAATTAATCAGAACCATGCTAAAGTCAAATGTGAAAGAGCTGCATCTGCAGTTCTGTTCTCTGTCCTGCAGTTGCAGATCTCATTAGTGCACCGTGACATATGTTTTGGTATTGATGTTGATATCTAACTATTTATTTTCTTTGTTTTCAACAGAGATCCTTTCTTTGATCCCAAATCATTAACTGCACTCATTTCTGCATTAAATCTTTTATTTCTTTTTCTTTTGTTAATGAAACCGTTTCTATTTTTCTCCTTTGAACGGAGAATGTAACACTTGTGTTGTGGAATAATATTCACCTTCTGCTCTTGCGCCTTAATAAGTTTGCTTCAAATATGTTTTTGATTTGATTGTGAAGCACATTGCGTTGCATCATGCATGGAATGTGCCTTATAAATAAGTGCTGAAACGTATGAGTGAAGTGAACTAAACAAAGCATCATTGTTAGCTAGATACTCCAGACATTTCATTTTGAGAGACGTATTTATGCAGAACTTTCTAGCAGCCATTAATCAGAATGAATAAATGAATAGAATTAATAAAATCACCACAGCTGTTTATGTTGCTATAGCTGGTAAATCCTCTTTTTCATTGACAACAACCTTGTTAGAACCAGGTTACTTGCTGTTCCTAGCAAAGCTCACCCACAAATGTCTGCAAGAGATGTATGAATGTGTAAAAAAAAAATATATATATTTTTTTATCAGAACCTGAGAGCTTTGCATTAAAGGAATAGTTCTGATGATGACGCCCACAGATTGGGGAGAATGATTTTAGCTCCTTAAGTAGACTGCAACATCACCACCAGACAGGAACAGGAATGACCCATTTTCCCATGAAAGCAGCATATTTTCCCCCACACTATTTTCATCTGACGTCCAGCTGGTGCCTCCAACATCGAGCAGTTTTAGCTGCTTAAATGGTGGATCAGGCTACTCTGTGCTGCTGCACAGCCATCTGCTGAATACTTGGCAGTGGGTCAGATTAGACAGATATTTAACATGCTTCATGATGATGCTCAAACTACCAAACTGTCATATCAGGCTCATCAGGAAAATGTCATAATGTATAACAAGGGACCACGCGACATACATACAATGAAGACTTTTTCTCCAATTCCCTTACATATGACTCACTCATACTTTATGCCCTGGTTATCCCTCATGCTCTAAATTAAAACTTCAAGTGACAGCACTTATGCATTGACTCCTCCCTGTGGCGCTGCATACCCAATGATGTAATCATTACGTCAGGCATTTCAAAAAGAGGACCTGATGTAACCGTGATGCACGGGAAGTAAAAAGCTCTTTCATCATTTGAAAATGTATATGCAATATTACAGGTATTAGCACCCTAAATATTTAGTGCTCTGGAATCAAATTTGTGCTGGTGTAAGGTTTACCTGTTTGCTCCAGAAAAAAAAAGAAAGAAAATGTATTGGACTTTAATGCAAAATAGCAAGAGACTGCCTGGAAGCGTAAACAAATTGTCATATGTGAGAAGGAGAACACATTAAACGGATTAACAAATCTTTGCCAACATTTGTGACTATGGCAACAAGAGATGATTTAGATGAATTAATGTCCTTTTTTTCTCTTTTTTTCTAATGCACAGTGCAATAAATAATGAAGGAGGCTTGGATATTGTGTATGATGCGCTGAGAAGCCCAGGAAAGCCAATTGGACATGGAGTGCCTGCTCTGATCAGCGCTGCAGAGCCTCGCAGCCTTAGGTGGATGGTTTTGAACATTACTCACGGCTGCAACATTAACCACACCTGACATTTCCTTAGGTAAGAGCATGCCTGTGCATACAGTTTGTGAGCACACAATGCCACAATGCACATGAAGATCACGCTGGATAGAGAACAATGGGCGACAAATGACACTGCACATCCCGTTTATTACATATGAAAAGCAACAAGTGCAACTACAAATAATATACAAATGTACACTGACCCTGGTTATGGTATCGACCTTGCTTTTAAAACAAGAGCTAAGCCGGAATAATTGATGGATTTTACTGATTTAAAGAGTGCTGCAGTGCTTTTGCTTCAATAAAAGAATATTGCTTTAATAGAAAAAGAAAATAAATGTGAAAAATATCAAATATAAATCAAATAATAAATGAGAGAATATTAAATATTCTTCTTAATATCAATTCTCTTTCATTTTGATTTACTAATTTTACTTTATTTACTTATTGTTTCCTCTATTCTGGCCAAAAGTCGAAGGGAAATATTCAGATCTGGCCTTGCTAGAGGTTGAATTATTGAGAAAAGTGGCATCTGTTGTCCTATTCCCTGTGCAATTTTCCTCCTCTTGAACAGAAATCTCACAAAATTCAAGGATTTTTTTGTTTGTGGTTGTGAAAATCTAACTATCCTGGACTGTTAGAAGATACTGTGTTTGTTCAGGTCACCTTGATGGATTAACACGGTCGACAATGTAAACAAATAAAAGAAAGATGGAGAAAAAAAGCAATTAAAGTGAAGTGTTTCTTACATTAACAGTTGCAAATGCTCACCTTCTTGCTTTTATATTTGCCTTTCTAAAATCCCAATTACTTTGAGTGCATGCAAATATTCAAGCCTTGTTTTTAATGTTACAGCCCAAAAGAAACTTTGGGACAGTGATGTTGTTGTTGTTTTTTAAACTGTTATTTAGCATTTAGAGAATTGTTACATCCCCAAGTCAAGGAATGTTTTTGATATTCAGAATTGTGTAGTTACAAACAAATAATTGGCTGGAAAGACTAGCTGTGCGATTCCTCATCTGTGATTGGCCGGATCGTCTGCAGACCAGCCGACCCCAGTGTCTCCTTCACTATTTAACTGTGCTGCTGCTGCTGACACCCACTCAGACTGAGGACTTAGGTCTTGCTATTGTCATTGTAATTTTGTCTTCAAACTGGGTAAATTTGTTGGATTAGAGGTTCACAAATCAATACATTACTTTACCTTGATCAGTCTATTTTGGTGTTTAGATACTTTTGGGTCAATTTACTCAGCAAAAGACTATTTAACCACAATCAAAGTCTTCAAACCCTCCTTTCATCTCTTTATATCTACTCTGTTACCAAATGACAAGCTTAGCCATTCCATATAAAAGCACATGTTACAGCTCACCAGTTGTCAGTAGAGTGAATAACAGCCAGCCAGTAGGAAGAGATATCTCAGTTTCCCAGTTAAAAGTTAAAAGTTAACAAGAAGATCACATTTTAAGCCTTTTATATTTTTTCACTGGGAGTAGACAATCAGACTGTTTTGTCAATATGTTAGAGTAGCAAAAGCGCAGCCATGGGGCTTTGATGCAGAAGCATCAATACGAGGTCAATATATTTTACAGTTTGCATCACCTAACGTGACTCACCAGCAGTTTGTACTGCTGCTGCTATTGATAACTGAAAGCCAAATCATAATTATATGTGCAATCATATTATTAGGTAATGTCATGTATTATACAAATGTAACAGCTTCGTAAATATGGGCTTCAATTTCATGGGATTCTGAGGATATATAATAAAAGCAGTAATAAAAGCACAGACTTACAAATATAGAGCTATACTTTAACAGATATAAAAACCATCACCTTGCTCCAAAAAAAATCCCAAAACATTTAGCAATAATTTTGTGTAAACTATTTAGCTCTAGCTGAGTCTGCCCCAAGAGTCTAACCCTTTCCAATCACAAACTCATGCACACATGCACACTGGTGCACACGGCACTAAACAATTGCAATTGTCTGTCTGAGGGATTTTCAGCATTAATCTCTCAGGAGGTGAAATCTCTGCAACAGATGGGTGGCCATTTTTTCCATAACCACACACTGTGTCCTCTTTCCAGGAACCTCTAGTTTAGAGGCTCACTGACTGCTGAGAGGCATGAAGCCATCTTCCCTTGAGAAATTCAAGCTTCAAGCACTGTCAGAGCATTGCAAACAGTGGAGTCATTTTCTAGCCATTTATAAGTGATTGTGTGTGGTCAGCTCATTAGCATCTGCTGCTAATTGCCAGCACGTTTTGTGCTGAATGACAAAGCCAACAGGTTGTAATGTATGAGTGCAACTAAGAGGATCTGAGGGAGGTTTTTGATGATACTCTGAAAGTGTATGCATATTTTTTTGTTGTTGTTTACACCATGAAAAACTGCATCAAAATATGACATTGGGCTGCTGATAAACAGATTTTAGAGGAATCAGCTCATTACCATATTGCATTTTTACCAAAGCTAAAGGGATATGTGTTTTTATATCAAATTGAGATGTGACTTAACAAATATTAGCTCAATAAGCTTGAAAAGTAGTTTCTCCTAATAGAAAAGTGCCAAAAATTAGGCTGATATGGGTGAAAGCTCTGTTTACTTCATGACATTAGCTATTTATGATATGTGGTCAGATTGAGTGACACCACATGACAACAGTGATGCCATTTTCATTTGCAATCACAACACTGAAATATGTAGATTACACAGGAATGACACACTCTGCTGATTGCTCATTAGGCCTGCTGTTCATTTGCATGGAGGAGAAATGATATGCAGCCATCAGACATGAGAATAATTTACCACCGACTATGAAGGTAGTGACTCGCTGTTCAGCTAGTGTAACATGAGTAACTGAAACATAAATATTCCATGCAGAGATGTAAACTGTTGTATAATGTTTACATGTAAAAGATGATGTCATGTGAGTCATCTGGATTTGTCAAGGATGAGGATGACAGGCCTGTCTATGAGTCAGTCGGATTGTCGCACAGGTGACAGTAAATTTTGAGGAAAAATGAGGGTTGGGATGCTAGTTTTTCATCTGGATTGACAGGAAATCAAAGCGGCAGATGATGCTAAAAGGAAGTTGTTTTGCAGTTTCGCCATGAGAAAAGTAGGACAGCATTTGGGCCCCTCAGCCCCGTGGGGATTCTTGGGGTGTTTTGTGCAGTTACTCTGTCCATGCCTTGTTTTTTTTTGTTGTGCTAGAGGTCAGGCTGTTTTAAGATAGTACACTTAGAAACTAAATAAAATAAAGGTGCAGACA
>JAOXYM010000025.1:16772798-16787435 GCA_028567055.1 Leptatherina wallacei | reverse complement strand
TATATATATATATATATATATATATATATATATATATATATATATATATATATATATATATATATATATATTTGAAATAAAACTACCAAGAAAATCAGGACAAGCCGTGAGACCTTTGACTTTGAGCTGGAAGTCAATATTGCAGGTGCAGACCCGAATATGAACAACAACATTGGACAAATTAAAGACAAAAAAAGGAAAAATAAAAAAATGTACAATGTCATACAAAAAATGACAAATCAAAATAAGATTTGTGTTTTTTTTTTTAGGCAAAAGTATTTTTATTACTGTTTTGATGTTTTGTTTTCTGAAAATGTGATTTTTTTTTTTAAAGAAAGTTTTATTGCTTTACACATCACGGCCACTGCTTTTAAACCATAAAATAAACCAATCAGCACCTCTTACAAACAGTTGTACAGTGAGCCAAAATCTTAGAAGCAAATTATACTCCAGATTACCACACACAGATGTTAAATACCCCTAAATTCTCCCATATATTTCACAAGGACAGAAATTTTCATGTCCTTTTAACACCCCAACAAAAAAACAAACACAACCCTGAACACGTACGCATGCATGAGCGCGCACAGTTGTATAACCGACACATGGGACTGTCTTTCGCCGCGCTCAACTTGTGCATAAAAGCAGCTAATATTCTACCAAGGAGTCAGGAATCACCCTGCAGCTACATCCTCAGAGAAATGAAGCAATTTTAAAGCACTATGCCCCAAATGGGATATTCATGATTTGGATTGCAGCAGCAGCCACCTGGTCATAACCGAGCAGACGTGATTTCCATTCAGACGAAGGGAGGGAAAGCTGAGTAAAGAGCACAAGCTTGCAGGACAGGAGAGTCCACTTCCAGGAGTCCATTTAAACTCCTTGTGAAAAAAAACAGGGCAACATTTCTTTCAGGCTTCTGAGACAAAAAAAACCCATATATTTTCCCACCATGACTAATTTAAGATATTTGCCTCTAAAACTTGTGCTGTAGCTGCATAATTGGAGGTAAATGGGACCACTTAAAGCGCAAAAAACAGCATTTAAACCTCTTTAGAAAGTAGCTCTGATGGAAATTGTTCCCTCAGGGAAAAAAAAACACTTTTTTTTAAGGTGTCTATTACATTGAACCATCTGAGATTCAGTCTTGAGTTTGCTTTTCTTTATGGCATGTCCTTCAAAATTACCAATATGGGCATCTTCTGATCTGCCTACGCTGTTACAGCTGTGCTTATATTTAAGTAACAGCAGATGATATTACTAAGAATAAATGAATGTTCTGAAGGTTGAAAGCTTCTGTTGGTACTGTGGATGTTTTTATATAGGGCGTATCAAGAGAAGACTCAAAGATGCTGAGCATAAAGAAATACCATCAGGATGAAATATGTGGATTATGCAATGGCACTACATTACATGTAAATACTACATGAGGACTCAAGTACTTTAAAAGTTGTGGTGCAAATCATAGAGAAGGACATCGGAAGAGACTGCCGCAACATATTCTGAATATAGGAATGGATTTTCTCCTTTTTTGTTAAAAAAAAGGTCAAAATTTGTATATTTTCTTTTTAATTTTAACATTTATTTAAAATGCCAATAGCTGTGTTTCCATTACAGTTTTTCGCAAAATAAAATGGATATTTCTGAAATTTCGACAGAGTACAATTGGGATATGCCGGTGTTTCCATTGAATGGTGTTCAGCACATAAGCCATAATTCTCGTAAAATCTCGTCCCACGAGACCCCGCTCTGAGGAAGATGGAGATACAAAACATTTTATCTTTTGGAGCATGTTGCTGTTGTTTGTGATCAAGGATGACGGTTATATTTTTCTGTTTAATTATTTGTAAAAAGATTCCGTCTCGTCCTCCATTCATACATTCTGAGCCATCTTCACTGCAAACAAACTGGTCACGGGACGCCCCCACGTCACGTCCAGTGAAGTGGAAATGCAGAAAAGTTGTTTCCATGACACTTTTGCGAAATACTTCTATATCGATACGTCTGGAAAACCACCTCCTGGGAGCGTAAAGACATTTTAGCAATATTTGAGAGGTTTTTTCGAAATGTAGGTGTTTTTATTACCACATTTTTATGTCAATATTTAAGTTTTGCGCAATTTCTAGGGTTAATGGAAACGTAGCTTAAAGGTAATTAAACATTATTCATTATCCTTCAGTATCAAATATTCCTGTTTAATCTTGGATAAATGTCATGTGTGTGCACCATCGCTCTCATCTGTCACCAGCACTGACATTTAAACACATTCTAACAGATTTTGGTAGTTTTACTAAATTATAAATATGTTAAATCATCAAGACACAAACTGTGGAAAACTCTCACTTTATCATTGGCAGTCAAAGCTTTGAATATTTGCTGATAATTCTCAAAGAAGCTTTGAAGAATCAACATGGGATTTCTCCGCTGTCAAGACTGATAACATTTAAAGGATTTCCAACAGAATCTCCGGTGTTTTCGTTCTTGGAGCTTCAACAACACTGTTTGCTTCATGTCCAGCTGCGCCACAACTTCACTTTTCAGCTGAAAGATTGTGATAAATTTGCTGCACAACGGAGAATATTTTTTTAAATAAATTGTCAGACCAAAGTGTAGCATAAACCGACGTTCTACACAACTTTGAACAAATGTCGAAGGTGATCTACTTTATGTTCAAATGGCTGAACTCAACTCAGTAAGGTGAGAAAAAATATCTGTATCAGATCTTATTTGCTCCACTTTCACAAAAGAAACTAACAAATACTCATTAAAATTCTCTTTAGTCAGTCGGAACACCCAATCCAGTTACCTTTGGGGAGCATGTATGTCAGTGGATATCAGAATACAGATTTGCTTCACTGGTCATCGTTGACTGCAAATCAACTTTAAAAGTTGATAGGAAGTGATTAGTAGGCCTATACTTTACGCTTTAATCAATAATTAGTTGGATTTTGGGGAATAACATGACAAGGTTAGAGGTTAAAATCAACTGTATTTGGTTAAGTTGAGAAAATGATCGAGGTTGTGGCTGTTTTACAACTCAACCGTTACCCTAATGGAGAGTCACAGTTCATACGCAGCTGCTGTTAAGACCACTAGAGGTCTCACATTCTTTGCATTAGCAAACTGAGTAATATTGGAGACGGGAAGTGTCTTTTGGCTAAAGCATTCACTGACTGGACAACAAATAAAAACCAGAAAGCTTGTGTTACCAAACACAATACCACTCTTATTGTTTTAGAACACAATTCTCCTGGATCATTGATACAAAACTGCAAACCCACTGAGCTCCTTAGTGTTTGTTTGCGAGTTTGCAAGCGAGGACAAAGATGGGAAACAATTGTTTTCATGGCTAAAAGAAAAAATGGGTTCAAATTGGAGAAAGAAAATGCGTCTGTTTTTAAAAGAAACAAACACTGACTGTTGGTGAAACAGTATGCAAAGACATAGATTCTATAGTCTTTATGTAGAATAAGGATATAATACCTTTGTGGAACAAATCTTGCATCGCTCTTAGCATAATGCTAAAAAAAAGACCTCCAGGCTCTTTGATCTGAGGGAATCAGACAAGAGACACACTGCAGCATCTTGTAGACACTCAGCGTGGCTACTCTGTAGGCTATTGTATGTCATAATCAGACACATGGAATATAAAGTACAACATATTTCAGTAGAAGGGTTATAAAACATGGTAAATAAAACCTCAAATTAACACATAGTTTATTACATAAAGTCACCATTTAACTAAATACAATTCAAAATGCACAAGCAATGTGTAAAAGATTTGATAACCCTTAGCATCTTTAGCAGCAACAACTTAGTTTTCTCTGTGACACATTGTTGCAGAGAGTTCAGCTCACTCTTCTTTACAACATTGCTTTATTTTATTAAGGTTTGTGGGGATTTGTTAATAATCTCATGTGGGAAATGTTCTAGGGATCCTGTGGTTGTTGAGATGCAACTGCACACATCAAGGCTGTGTTGCCACGTTTAGTTTTTTTATTTGTTAGTAGTTTTCTCCTTGCAACTCTTCAAAACATACCATACTTGTTCAATTTTTTTCTAATTGTATAAACTTTAACATTTAACACGCTAACCGACGCCTGTAAAATCTGTGATGTCTCCTGAGTTTTGCATGGCCTGATCTTGGGGTGAACTTGCTGTGATTTCCACTCTGAGAAAGATTGGCACCAAACTGAAATGTTTCCATTGAATGAATAATCTTCCTCACTGCAGAATGATGAACTCTAAATATGAAGATGGGCTTATAATCCTTTCCAGCTTGATGGGGAAGCACAGCTGCGACTTTGGGATCTTTACTGATGTTTTTCCTCCTTGACATTGTGTTAAAATACACTTAAATGCTCCAGAGCAGCAAACTGCCAAGACATCTGCTTACACGAACCAATGATCAAATAATAAAGTGCATTTGATTTTCAGCGCCGGGGTGATACTTAGTATCTTAATTCCTAAGTGAATTAAGGATGCACTTCATTTTTGCACACTCCTTCTGCATTTATAGCTTATTCTTTCTTAAATAATAAATAAAAGAGTATAGAAATCCCACGTTGTTCATCTTTTGTTGCATTTTACTACATTAAAGACCTCTGAAGACTAAATAATTTTGCATGATGTCATGAATCATAAACCATAAACTGTATTTTTTTCAATATGGGTAAATACCAATAAAAGTACAGGAAAAAAATGCAAATGTACATGTCTAACATAAAATAACATGATAATATAAATGTGAAAATACATACTTCCATTTTTTTTAAAAAGGAAATATAATTTCATTTCACAATGATGTTATAACACATTTTCAGAGCTATAATTTTAATAGAATAGTATTTCAAAAGAAAATAAACAACTTAGTTCAAGTTTAATATTATATATATAAATGTGTGTGTGTGTAGGTGTATTTGTGTGTGCGTGTGTGCATTTATAACCAACCAAGCTGTACCATATTCTAATGTCTTTTATTAAACACTAAAAAGATTCTTAAAAATTGTAATTAAATTGAAAAAAGGTTCCATGTAATGGTATAAACTGTATTTTTGTTGAGGAATCTTATTTAGTTTTTTCCTGTATTTTCAGTCTTTTTCTGCCGCCCCAGCTGCCATTTTTTTTTATGTTTATTTTTCACCAAGCAAAATTGGAGCAGAGTTTATTTCCTTTTTCAAATGTCTGAATTTATTAGAGCTTGTGCAGTTGCATGCAGAAAATGGAAGAAGAGATGGCACTGCTCTCCAGTTGGTACAAGGCCAGCAGGAGGAAAATGAGGGCATTGTGGGTGCGGGGGGGGGAGTCAAAGCCAATGTGGAAAAACATGCTTTCTGCCAGGTGGCATGTGCCATGTTGGTGTCTGTGTGCATGTTTAAGTGTTTCGTGTGTCAGAGCAAGAGCTTAGCATATCCGTGAGTGTGTGGGAGGTAGCAGCAGAAAAGCAGCGGAGCTGCATGAGAACGCTGGGATTTCCACCTCAGGCGATGAGATTGCTCCCTATCGGACGTTCCTCCACCTCTCCCACAATTGTTGCCACTCTCCTGAACACATGGCCCAGCTTTCACACATTCATTTTAACACTTGACAGCTCCAAAGCATATGCAGAGAAAGGAAAGGACTGAGGGCTTCAGTCCAGTCGGTGGATGGGTTAAGTGGTGGAGAGGATGGTTAGAGGATGGGTCTGAATACTGATTCAGACTGCAGAGGTAGCTTGTGTAGCATGAGCTGCTGATTACAGGAAAGGAAAAGAGGGAGGTGGGGAATGGAAAGGTGATAAGAAGGGATATGGAGAATGGGAAATTACAGACACAGTGAGACTGGGAGAAGGACAGCAAAGGAAGGAGAAATGAAGTAGGTGGGCAAAGGTGTAACTTGTAGGTGAAGAGCAAGGAGTCAAAAAATTTAAAAAAAATGAGCATGAGAATAAAGTAAGCTTAGAGTGGGATGTGCGGTTTACAGACTGAGAGGGAAGAAAGAGGACTAGAAAGGATTGCTGAGGGCTTCCTTTAAATCACACAGACCCTTTAAAAATCCTCGTCAGACTGAGCAACACAACTGCAACACTTCAGTCCATCTGAGAGGTTTAAGGTCGAACCAGGAGAGAACTTTTCAATAGCGTTCACTGTTCGGAGCACAAACTGGCTTTGATTTGCATCCTTCAAATTATACCACTGCTGGAGATGAGGAGTGTGTGATGTGACTGAGCAAGCATTTAATTTTTCATTTAGAGCTTTGCAAATGCGTTTTCTGCTCCCTTTTAATCAAATAAAACACATTTTTTGGGATGGGAAGCTGGTGGTTAAGCTTGAAATCCATTGCATTCAAATATTCAAGGATTATTTGTTTACTTTGGTGCCCTCCTGTTTCCTTAATATAAGGACGTACAACATGCTAACATTCTTGTAAACTAGGTGCTCGTACCTCACATGCATATGATAAAGATCTGTTGCTAAAACACTGTATGACCCCCAGATATAACATATACATTTTCTTATGAATTACATAGATAAGTACATAAACATGTCTTTTTAGGACATTTGCAACGTGTTCCGGTCACTTATGCATGTTTTCTCTCATGTAGTGACACACCATATTATCAGACCAGGCTCAGTGCTTGGAGTAGAAATTATAATACTGTTTCGAGTCATCTGCCTTTCACGTATCACTGCTTTTACATCAGGGATTAAAACAAAAGCATATGCTCCCTTGAGTTGTTTCTCACTCTTCATCGCTGTCTCATTGTTCATCATTCTGCAGAAGTGTGGGAGGTTCATGTTTAGCAAATGAACTACCTTGTGAATTCCCATCAGACATTTATTTTCTACTCCTCATTACGTGCAGGTTTATGCGTGTATCTGTGGCTCCTAGAATATATTTTAAAATCTGTTCTATTTTTTTCCCCCTTGTATGCATGCTAATGTACATTATTCCTGACCCACACTCTTTAGGAATTATGACTTAATGGCCTGATAAATCAATCTGGATTAACAGAAACAATGCAAATGCGGCCGAGTGGAACAGATGGGGCTCGGTGCGCCGCGTTTTGTGCACGCGGGTGTGTGTTTGCAGCTCTGGCTGAGGCGTGACCTTGATGGAGGTAAAGAACATTCAGCACCATGGACAGCTCAGAAGCAAAACCAGCTGCCTTTAAAGTGTGGATCTTTTCATTATTTGTTGTTTTAACAACCTTCAATTGATGGAGATTTGATCACATACTTAAAATCCAATTAGTTGGATCAAGAATTTTAACTGTACTAGTAGTTCTGCAAGAAAGAAAGGGGGAAACTACTGCATCAAAAGCGCATAAGCGTGCATTTAGCTCATTTAGATCACATTTCCATAATCTACTTTGCAAAGGCACTGCAGACACACAAATGCATTCATAATAAAAAATAATCAGGCTCCTACCACTTGCAGAAATATCAACTTTGAAATGAAATTATATAATCGTCAGTGAGGAAATATTTGGAAACAATCTATTATCCTCCCTCTGAATGAATATTGACTTGTGATACCCATCTGGTTTATGAGATAATATTATAGAAGCACTATAGTTGCTTGATAGCTATTATGTGTTCCCTTTATGACTCTAAGCAACTCATTAAAACATATAATGCTTCTTTTTCATTTGTTATTAGATATTCGGGAAATCCATTCATTGTTGTATCAATCAGAACTTTGTGAAAAGGGTTTGTAAACCCCAAGTTAATACCTTCATGCAATATAGTCTGATTAAAAATCTCGCCAAAGCTTAATAGTTGCTCTGAAATGGCTGTGATGTGATTCACATCCAAGCTCTAACACCTCTCCGTCTCTCTGGTGGAACATTTCAGATCCTGCAAATAAGTCATTATATTCTGTACAATCAACCCTCAAAGTCCTGTGATGTACCTTGAGGAGTTTGGCTTGTTTTGAGATGTGTGTTTACAAATTTCAGCTCGCTCTCAAAACACCTGCGAAACCACTGCCTAGAAAACAGATTGCCTTTTCAGGTAATACTCAGCGCATCCAAAGTGTGCAAACAGAGTAAAATGAGGGGCTGCAAAATAAAACAAAACACCTCTGAACATCTGACATATGCAGCATCACTGAAGGACTAACGTAAGTAAAAATGTACACTGCTGACAAATACCGAATCTTCAGTGTTAAGTCCTAAAGAGAACACCTCAGTGAATAATTCTCAAACTGTTAGAGTGCCAGCTTGAGTCTTTAAAATCAATACATATTGTACTTGCAGTTGATTTAACAAGGCAGCAACAATGTGAAAATAGAGGAGGGGCTGGAATTACCTGAGAGGAAATTAAGCCTATAAGCTCATCAGGAGATTTAAAGTTAATCAAAGTCAAATCAATAACAGAGTTTCAGCAGTGTCTCCTTCCAGGTGTTAGACATGCATGAAGATTATTTTGAGATGACAGGACATGTGTAACAGCCAGCAACCTAACTTGGTTGATGAGCATCTGTGACATTACACGTATATCTGATTGCCCTGGAGGATATGACACTAAACTGGCCAAACACATTTTCTATATTTAGACTCCTAAAACTGACAGTGTGCTGCAGGAAAATACCTTATCGGGGTCAAGGAAGTTCTTTTTTTTCTTTTGCATGTTATGAGGCAAACCATGAAGTCTGGCAGTGGATCAAATGAATGTAACTTGTTGGACAGGATGCAGTTTCTAATTTGCATCGTTAAGACATAACATGAGACTTACTCCGCTTTCCTGGCCAGCCCAACTGAGCGGCAGAGAGTGGTGGGAGTCTGCGGAACCAGCGACTTGCAGCAGGCGTTCCTCTTGTCCTCCTCAGCGGAGTCGGTTCCGGCTTTGCTCACCTTGGGCGACTGCGGCGAGGTGGGAACGAGCTGGAGCTGCTGCAGGTGGTGGGAAGTCGGCGCAGGAGGAGTCGGGTGCTGCTGAGGCTGGGCCGCTAGACCGGTAATCTGCTGCTGCTGTTGCTGAGGAGGAGGCAGCGGCTGCTGCTGCTGCTGCTGCGTCTGCTGCTGCTGCGCCTGCTGGCCGAGATGAGCCGCGGCTTTGTTGCTGCTCCCCGGGTGCTGATGGAGGTGGGCCGGCGCCTGGGGACTGGCGCTGCGGTGAGTCGGATGGTGATGGTGGTGGTGGTGATGCTGAGCGGGCTGCTGGACGTAGAGATGGGGGTCCCGCAACTGTCGGTTCTCTCCGATCAGATCCTCCACCTTCCGCTCGAGTTCGTCGATGCGTTGGCGCTGCGTCTGGATCAGGCTTTGCTGGTTCTGGACGATGGTAGTGAGTTCCTTCAGGTAAAGAACGGCTTTCATTGGATTATCAAGCAGGCTCTCCATTACTAAGTGCAGCTCTGGCCGTGTGCCCAGTTGTGTTGGCTTTTTCTTCAGCTGTTTCTGGCGTTTGAATCCGTCGATGGGGCCTCTAGACACTTGTGTATCCGGGATGCTGTGGCGGCAGTCTGACGCCTCTACGCTTCTGTGAGGTGGGTAGTTTCTCTTCCTCTCTCTGTGTGCTTAATGAGGATACCAGAAATGGTGCTGATGCAAGGGGGGGATGAGCATCAGGAGAGTGCGGAGGCGGGGCCGTAGTGAAACAGTGATGTCAACACGCAGAGCAAATGATAGAGCAGAATTGCGATTTATTTTCGCAAGTTTTGCATTTTATAAGCTATTTTACTATGGTGTCCGAGCCTTTTCATCTATAAAATGAGTCCCTCAAACGCAAAAATCCGTACAAAATAGTTTTTAGTTAAGATTATTGGAGTTAAACTAAGCCTCATTTCTTTGTATCCACTCTGACTTTCTACGTCTTGAGCCTCGACATTTAAACAAACATTTAAAACATATAGGCTAAAACATAATTAAAAACGTACAAAAAGAAGGGAAATAATGAAGATGCAACAGGTGATGGTTGGTCTATTGATTTTGTTCAGGATGGTTATGGCAGAGGGAATGAAAGATTTTTTTTTAATAAAGGTTCCGGGCCAGCGTAATTTTATTGCATATATACCTGAAGGTAGCAACTAGGAGGTGTAGAGTGGGCGTGAGGGGTCCTTGATGATCAGAGTGGCTTTCCTGGTCACTGAGTGGCTGTGTTTAGGTTGCATTGATTATTTTACTGGCCTGATTGATTATGCATGTGAGTTTTGTTAAATGTTTGATGGTGAGTTGGCTGAAACCTGGAGGAAATGTTGAAAGTGAATATGGATTGAATCAGTGATTTCTACACCACAGTTAAAACTAAAACAGAAAGTCTTGAGTTGCTCGGCGTAGTGCTGCTAGGCTTTTTTGGGAGATTGTGTCAGCATGTGCAGGACAGGCTGGTGACAATTTTGGTTCCAAGGTATCTAAAAGCCTGAACCTGCTCCACCTGAAGATGGAGAAGATGGAGGGTTGTCTCTGCTTCCACTGCAGCTCCTTGATCTTGGTAATGCTGAGCTCCAGTTACATGTCAGAAACGTTTGGGCCAGACTGCTGACTCTGCTGGTACTCAGAGTCTGACTGTTCGTCAGATGGGCCGTGGGGCCATGTCATCCACATACTTAAACAAGTCTTGTTCCTGCTTTGCTACAAGTGATGTTGGAATAGAAAGAGAAGAGAATGGGAGACAAAACGCAGCCCTGTGTTTGAAAGCGATGTTCTGGATTTAAAACCATTAAGAAGTTAACAGTAAAAAAATCTTAATCCAGAGGGTTAAATTTTAAAAAGTTCTCATATTTCACTGGACACTTGTCTCAAAAGCTGCTCCTTGGAACAGAAGAGGATTACTTCATCATTTCTTAATTGGAGTTGCATTTAAACGAACTAGTTGTCAATGGTGTGTGAGTTTTTGTGTTAGAAGCTGAAATATTTTCATCACTTTATGTCTGTTCAGTATTCAGTTTTCATGTCATGTGTTCTCATCATTGCCATCGTGTCTGGTGGTATGATGTGATATTATAACACCGAGCTGGTTGTGCTTGCTTTATTGTTTGATTTAATGTCAATCTTAAATATGCTCTGATACAGACATGGGACTCTGCATGTGCACATAAAGAGTTTGGTACACTTGTTTCCTTTTCTAACATTTTTAGCATGCAAGCATGTCTGTCCTAATCACAGTATTGAAGTATTGTGTTTTGTCTTCATCCAGCCTAGTTTTTCTAGCTTTATTTTCTTTCACCACTTAGTACCAAATATGTCACAACATCTGTCTATAATTTTAAAATGAACCTTTTCTCACTGTATTGTTCCCCTCTGACAGCCTTGTTTTAGGATGTATGTTTGTTCATGGACATTATTGGGTTTCCCACTTGCAGTGCTATGTCAAGTGATTAGTAATTTGCGTAAAGTAAATTTCAGGCCACCATCTACTCTCACCATCTAAAACCAAAGCAAATCTATCAAAGATAAGAGCATCAGAAGTAATCATATCATAGGCTCCAAATCAACCCAGGTTTTTAAGATAAAGAAGGGGAGTATTCTTTAACTGAGTCAATCATTTGATCTCAGCCAAATTTAGCTGCATTTTGACAGGTGAGGACAAATTTGTCCACATGAGCACCTGCATGTAAAAGAGGATTCTGTGTGCAAAAAAAAGTATAATTCCCAGGTATAAAAGTCCTCTAATTTAGCATTCTCTATGTATTTGAAAGATATCAAGTGTTATTTTATCACAGCTTAATCAGGAAGATGGAATCAGATGAAAAGATGGAGGCTCTTTTCACTTCAGTTTAGATGAGCTGAAGCTCAGGAAGTCCCTGCTCGCCTGGCAAATGTGATTAGCATCACTTGTGTTTATGTGCTGGTCACACAGTAATCTTTGTAGATAGCAGCAGTTTATTCTCTTTTTTCTTTTCGTCGTCTTCATCTCATTTTCTGTTCAGAGGGAGTTGAGGATTGGTGGGGGGGGGGGGGAGTGTTCACCTGCAGCAGTTGTTCATAACATTATAGCTTCCTCCAAATGCTCCTCACTTTAGCAGTACAATATGGAAATGATGTGTTGAAACTTGGATCTTAATTTCACCGGATGAATATAGGATCTTTGTCCACGTATTCGTGTCCACCTATCCAAATAAATCCTAAAAAATCATGGGTTAGACAGAAAAAACTGCTTTCCTTATTATATCTGGAGATGGAAGGATGAAATGGACAAACTGGATAAAGCGAATGACGCTCTTTTCAGTCTTTCCTCTATTGTCTCTTTAAGCAGTTAGTGGGAAAGCAGGAACAAAAGAAAGAAAGGGAACAGATTTGGGGTTGTACAAATGATCTTTACTAATTTCACTGCTGTTGTTCAGATGTCGTTTTGAATGTTCGGACATTCACATTCCTTTTGTAAGCTAAAGAGCTTTGTTTGTAATAGGCCTTATGTTCTGCTAAACCATAACCTTTTGCTTAGATTATTGAAATACTGGTCTTTTTTACATTTAAAGGACATTAAGCATCAGTAAATAAATGTATAGTTGTCTAAAATAGATGTGGCAGGTTGTGATTAACCTTATTTTCATGAGATCTGATGATAAAGGGGATTAGATTTATATATTTATTTACTCTTGACATTGTTCAAAGTTTCATCAGACATTCTTAAAACAGCTCAGAGATATTGTGAATATCCTATGTCCTTGAGACGATGAAATATTAGGACCACAGTGGTGAGCCAGCGTGGGGGCAGCCAGGTCCCTTTTTCCATATGGCTGCTTTAAAAGCAGCATGAGGTGAAAAATGGCTCGCAGGGCCGACTGGCAACACATGGCTGGACGGAGCCAAAAATGATTTTTTTTGTGGCAGGACTATAAAAACTGGAACAGGCGGTGACTTTGGTGCTGAGCTGACATCTACGAGGTCTGGCCTTGTTTATGATGGAGTCTTTTGAAACAGGTACAACTCACCTCTAACACAAGCTACCTTGCAGTGGTGTCTCAGGCTTGAGAGGGCTGCACTGTCTTGATCTGAAATGACAAGGACAAGGTGCAGTGTGATATAAACGATCAAGTTCTCCTGCATCTGCAGATAAGAAGGTGGCCTTTAAAAAGACAAACTAACAGCTTCTCAATCATATTTGTTTTGATTAGAGAGACTGGTGATGGGATCCATCAGGAAGGTAATCCCACCTACATTAGATCCATTCCAAGTTTTCTACAGACACAACAGGTTGACCGAGGATGCCAGTGCAATTGTGCTGAACAAACTGTTGGAATATCTGGACCCAAACTCCATGATCTAGACCTGAATACATCAATCTGCATTCAGAGTCTGAGCTTTCTGACAAACTGATCAAAATGTGTCAAGGTTGGCAAGCATATGTCATCCACCCTATCTATCAGCATGGGATGTGTGCTTAGCCCATTATTCTACACCAGGAGTCCTCAATCCTGGTCCTCGAGGACCGGGGTCCTGCAGGTTTTAGAAGTTTCCCTGTTGCAACACAACTGACTCAGACTTGTGCAGAACTTGATATCAATCTCATAGTACACACTGGCCCTGAGGACCAGGATTGAGGATCCCTGCTCTTAACACTTTTCACACATGACTGCTGTACCTCTCACAATTCATATAACATCAAGTTTGCTGGCGATTGACTCCACTTTGTCTCATTACTGACAAGAATGAGACTACAGGAAGGAGGTGGAACGACTGGTAGCACGGTGTACTGAGAACAATCTGGTCCTTAACCCAAAAAGGACTAAATATATTATAGTGGCCTTTCATAGATCTGGACAGCTCATCCACCCTCCTCTTCAGATCAGAAGTGAAGTGGTTGAGAGGGTCAGCGGTTTCAGGTTCCTGGGGGAAAAAGTGGCTGATTATCTGACCTGGGGCCCTAATACTGCCTGAATCACAGGGAAGGCCCAGCAGCATCTCTACTACTTGAGGAAACTGGGAAGAACCGGTCTTCCACAGAAACTCTTGCAGAATGGCTATCATTGTGCCACAGATAGCATACTGACCAAAAGACTTTTAGTGTGGTTCTCCACCGGCACTAAGGCTGAATAATAGGAGCCACAGAGAAGGGCAAAAACAGTGGGGAGTATCATCAGGACCAGCCTCCCGTAGAGCAACTTTATCATGACCAGCTGCTGTGTGAGGAGAGTGCACAATATCCTGCATGCCCCAGCACACCCTGCACATTACTTGTTTCAGCTGTTGCCCTCAGGGAGGAGATATAAGTCCATCTGGGCCAGAACCCATAGACTGAGCCACAGTTTGTAACCCCAGGCAGTGTGGCTGCTCAGTGAGAGCTTAACATCCTCTTTCTCCCTTCAAGCCAAACCCTTTCATACTACATCTGCCATCCAAATACAATATCTGTGAACTGGACTTTGCATTGTTGCAATACTCATCCCATATCACACCTTCCTCCACAAATCCAACCCCCTCTCTTTCTCTCTGTCCCTGTCTCCCTCCTTCTGTTACTTCTGTTAGAACTGCCGCTATTTTCCGCAATGTAAATATTTTTCACACTATCTACAGCACTTTGGGTTTGTTGCACTTTTTATTGTCATTTCAACTGGATGATGCTTGGATATGATGTTGTTTTCTACAATGGCAATAAACTATTGGATATATTTTAACTTTAAAAACCTTAAAAGAATGTAAAGACCTGGGTGACTCGGACTCGAAAGAGAAGCCAAACTGGGACTAAAAGTTTAACAAGTTTTATTTCAATA
>JAOXYM010000025.1:16750174-16763714 GCA_028567055.1 Leptatherina wallacei | reverse complement strand
TGGGATAGGCTCCAGCCCACCCGTGACCCTGCATGGATTAAGCGGTACAGAAAATGGATGGATGGATGGATGGATGGGTGTGTGAGCACTCTCTCCCAAGAAAGAAAAATGATCCACTATAGTCACAAACCAGGAATTCTTGCCAAGACTAAAATCATTTTGTTTTCTGAATGGTAAATTGGCAGCAGCAGCAAACAAATTTAATGTAATGCTATTTCAAAGGTTCCGATAGATTCTCAATAAGCATATTCTAATGAAATACATTATGTTTATTATGCCATTAGCTACTCTCACTCCTGATCATTGTGCTAGTGGTCCATTTATAAAATATTTTCTTTTATAATATGAAAACAATTAGATGTCAAACCTCAAAGATGCATATATTTTCAAGTGTCCCTTTCCAGTTCCGCTCTCTTGTCCAACTACTGATATTTCTGGATGAAATAAAAGCCAACATTACAAAAGTCTAAATATATTTTGAGACTTCATCCCAGCTTCAAACTACTGTACATCCATTGTGATATACAAGCCATGCCTCAGGTCTAGGTGGAGAACAAAAACAAAACTAAAAGGGGGAAGGAATATTGGATTTACATTAGAAATATACATCTAAGTTAGGATTGTAGATTCAGCTGCTGTTTCAAACTTTCAGTAAGTATTCGTAGGTTCAGCCTGCAGCAAATATTCCCTTTTTGCATGCATGTGCCGAATCCTATTACGTCTTACCTCAACATATTATTAGAATTATTATGATTAGATCAGTTATAATGTTGATATATTAACATGAAGAGTCTGATTCATATGTGTCTGACTCAGATTAAAAAAAAAATATATATATAGACAATCCACCAACTAGAATGAGTCTGACTCAGTGGGAATTTGGAAGTTTTTTTCTTTAAAAGGGAAAAAAATGAACCCTCAGATGTAGATGGTTCACATAGGTTGACATTAAATAACAAGAGCGTGTCTGCATTATTTTATTTCCAGAAATTTCTATGATGCTACCCAAAAAATTTCTCCCTTCAGTAAAATCCAATCAGCATTTTCTAATTTGGAGAGGGATTTTTGAATTGTGTGTGTGTGTGTGTGGAGGGGGGGGGGGATCTATGATTTCATGTCTGTTTAAACCCTTAAATCCACCAGTCTAATGCAATCTTAAAGCTCCTTTTCTATGTCCCAAATATAGATCATCATTTAGAAAATAAACATGATTTCACTCAAGCTGCTTATATGTCACATCATGGCGGCAAGCCATGGTTTCACACACAGTGTTTAGCTAAAGCTGCTGAAGCTCAGAGGTCACAGAAATGGGCTTGACATAAAAAAAAAAGAATTTTAAAAAAGTTTCCCAAACCTACAGGGGAATGTGGATGTAATTCATCCTCTAAAAATAATGTGGAAATTCCTCATAAAACCTATGTCCTGATCGTGATACATAAACCTATAAAGCTCCGATCCCTTTTATGTCATTTATTATGCCGACAGCAGGAAATTCAACAGAATGCAAGAGTCTGCAGAAGTTGTTTACCATTCATTCTTCCTCCAAGAGCATTTTTACTCTACTCTACCACACCCCTCTCAGCCAAATCCTGCTAGTGCTGAGCACGTCGTAGACAGTGCATGCATGAAAACAATTTGAAGTAGTCTAAACTAACTCTAACCTCAAAGAGACTGCAGCTGGAGTCACACTATAGCTTAAACTAACCTTCACCTGGAGTCAGACTGGGTTCTGCAGATTCTTAACAAACATACGATATGAGTGCTACCTGTCTGGCACTACTCTCAGATTAAACTTAACTTTTGCATTAATATGAAGATAAATGCATATTAAAATGATCATAATGTAAATTCCCCTAACACTACACATGTAAACCATTTTATCATTATTATTATATGGAGAATCAAGTGGGCCTACCAGACTTGTGAAAAAGCATATGAATATTGCCTCCAGTCATGCATGTATCATGAGCATGCCATGTCTTGGAACCTTTGATCTTTCTTTTTAGATCTAATGGAAATTTTACTCTAAAGCTCAATTTTGGGAACTTGTGAAATTAACAATATGGTTTTGATCAATGAAACTGATGAAAAGATGCAATCATCACACAAGAGCTAAAGGTAATATTCATGCAAAACTCTCATTACATGGGTGATTAACATTGCCACGAGCCAAAGCAGCTTAGAAGCAATCGAACCTGAACTGGGAAAACATTTGTTTACCTTGCAGATACTACATGCTCTCATACCTTTAGCTTTAACTAGCATGGACAGGCTAATGTAACACTGTCTCCAAAAACATTTTTTTCAGGATACGTGTCCGCTTGCATGGCAACATCATGCAAGCCTGGGGCTCCCAGTTGTTGGAAAGTCTCTATAATCATCAGACCAGCTTCTATTGCTGGTCCCTCTGGCAATAAATAAACCGCTCGTGCAGCGTGTTGAAGATTAATGACATCAATCACACTCCCTCATCAGGCCGCACACATACACACCGCAAACACTGTAATCTGCTTCAGCATTTTCTTTGCAGACTAAATCTCATTCTTCTTCTCCTTTGAGGTAATTCAATGAGTGAAATGAACTGGCACTGCATAGAGGCACAGCAGTAATTATTTACTGTCAGACGCTGCAACTTCCATCTTACAACTTGTGGAAATACGGTTTCTGTTTTACTGTTAGTCATAAAACAGAAAGGAACAGAGGAAAGATGTTCATTTAACTTTATTCAATGCATTCTTTTTTATTTATTTAGCTCCAAATCACAGACGAAATTAATCAATCAGCCCAAACTACAGGAGCTGCAGGAGCTACATATCTTCTCTTTGTGGCCAACAAAGAAGTGTGAAATGGCCTATGTAATTCCTACATGATTTTATATTAAGTTGTAATAAAAAAGCATTTTATTGTTTTTATTATCAAAGAAGGAGTTCAAAATTTACATTTCAAGCTTCAGCTACTCATTATTTTCAGTGAGTTGCATCAATGCAATGTTGTTTTTTCCAACCAACAGCTTAAGCTTCTACACTATCAAATTGTAAAGAGAAAAAAAGAATGCAGATTAATGCATTTAAACAAGCTGAGAGTTCAATATTTCCCTCTAAAGTGTAATTGAGCAGAGACAGACACATTCTGTGCTTATGAAAAGTGTTTGCATGCATATGTTTAACTTGCTTTAATTTCCACTTCCTGCATACATTTATGCTTATTCTATTGCATCTGTGTGCTACCACCATGTGGCACATACACTGAAGTGCACTGCAACCACGCTGGTCTTGGCACATCGAGCCACAACTAAATGTTTGTCATCTCAGCAAGTTTCACTGAAGGCTCTGGTGTCGTGGCCTTTGTGCTGAACAGCCTCCATCATGGGGTGTTGACATGGAGGCACTCTGCATGTCATATCTGGACCATTTGTTCTGCATGAATGTGCTCCCATTTGTGTTTATCTTTAGGTACAGAATGCCCATCGAAGCCTGGGTTGCTTTTCATTATCAGCTTGCAAAGGCTGACTCCAAGGGCACAAGAGGTTATGTAACAGCCTTTCGGCGTGGATACAAATCTGAGGATGACACACACTCATTCACTCTGCAGCTGCTGATTGATTGTAAACTGAAAAATCCAGACAACTTTTTCTCATCCATCTTCCACACAGCATTTGGACTTGTTATCCTGCTGTAGAGACAAGCATCAGCTGTTTAAACACAGACAAACTTTTACATAACTTGCCCATAAAAGCCCGCAATACACCTTCTGAGGTTCACTTTACAGACGACTTGAAGCTATTGTTGGTGCTACCGTCATACTTTAAATGACAGTGGCTGGGAATCACCAGCCAGTCAGCCCAGTGACAAACACACAGAGGAAGCACAGGAATGAATGCAATGTGAAGGGCAGCTGTGCCTGTGGTTTTCATCCGGCTTTAGTTTTCCGACTTTTTGGGGGGATTTTAGTTGCGAAACGTTAAAATGACTCAAAATCTTCAATAAACAACCTGAAAGTCTTTTCTCTTGGTTTTATTTTCACTGTAACGTAATTGGAAATTTATCTCAAAGAGAGATTTCCATTCAACATAATTCCTTAAGCTTTATCTCTATTACAAAGCAAAGATTCTCCCACTCTCAGCCTTTATATTTCAGGTGCTTTGACGTTGTTTTAGATATGGACTTTTACTTGTAACACGTCTCTAAAATCTATTCCAGCAGCATGAGGTGTAATCCATGTAGAGAAGCACCTGTTGCTCCCTCCCTGGAGTTTTCATCTTTTTTAATCCATCATATGCTAAGCCATCGTTTTACATGCCACACATAAACCAAATGGTGCCAATAAAGTGAAACATGATAAAGTCAAGTACTGAAATGGAACTTTAAAGACTGGAAGGAAAAATATTTCTTTATTTGTATCCATTTTCCTTGCCTCAAGGTGACATAACAAAACAAAATGTGACTTTTTTAATAATAAAAAAAAAGCGGGTCTCTATTCATTCAACACTTAATGTACTATGAGACGTTGCACTGAAAACATAGTCAGTAAGCAAGTGTCAGCTAGCCTCTGGATTAGTATTCCATATTTATGCTGAAACTGTTTCCTTTTCCCTGCTTTCAGGAGATCATCTTCAATGTCTGCAGCATTTCACTGTCCTCCACCGCCCGTATCAAACATCTTCTTGCGGCCCTCCATGCCTGACATGGCCTCAACGTTCTTACGCCAGTCACCCACCTCAGAGGTAAGCACCTGAGGGAATAGAGGAGGGAAATTAAAGTTTCCTGGTGTCTGGAAAACATCACAGACTGACAGATAATAAATACATCTGTGAGTTCTGGCTCTGGTACCTTATCTTGTTTGACGTCTTCCTTCTTCACAGACTTGAGGTTAGCTCTGAGGTCCATTGAGCCCTTGTGTTTTGAGCCCAGAAGAGCTCTCATCATCTCATCTGCTGATACCCTCACTTTCCTCAGGGCAGGCTTTTTGAACTTGCCTCCAAGGTCCTGTACTTTCAGTTTCAGCTCATGGATCTAAAGCATGAAATAAAATATGTGATATAAGTGCTGCTCTTTTAATACCGTTAAATATTAAGAACGGATCTCTTCAGAAATGTTGGCATCCATTCGATTTTCATTGTTAAAGCTGCAGTGGTTGTCACTGATGAACAAGTCAAAGCATGTCAAGAGAATTGCAGGATGTAGTTTAGAGAGAGACTTACATCTTTGTTGTGTTTGCTCACTTTGTGTTCACAGTCGTACCTCTCCTCGTCCACAACGTCAATTTGATCGTGAAGTTGTTTGCACAGTTTCTGAGAAGGGTGTTTTTGAAATTTACATGAAATACATGAAAACATTTTTCTGCTGTTTAAAGAGGCGATTCTCCTGCAGGTCTTACTTGTAGCTCGTCCTGTGGCAATCCAGACAGCTGCAAAGGGGGCAACTTCTCTCCCAAATAACGCACTTTCTCCTCTTCCCGCTCCTGCGTCTCCCTCTCCAAATCCTCACAGGCTCTTGTGAGGAGCAGCATCTGATTGGTCACAACAGATGTCAATCAAAGGTGTCAAACCTCAAAGATGCCTATATTGGGTGGGTGTAGTCATTGAAAAGTCCAAGTAATCATATTGGAAAGGTTATATGCAGTAATAAGTGTGCAAAAGCCCAAAAATTGTGTTGAATAAACATATTTGAAGTTATAACAGCTTTTCAGAAATGTGCAAAACAATATCTGTTATGAAGCAATGAAATAAGCGCTTTTAGAACATTAATTTGTGTAAAAAAGTGGGTGTTTGAGCTCATTTAAAGGACTATGGGAGTAATTTATGCAACAAAAATGTATATAAGAACAACTCACTTTGAGGGAGAGCTTGCGAGAAGCTGAAATCTTCGACTTCGGCTGCAAGGAAAGAATATTGTCATCACAATTTCACAGCTCAATTGTTTAATAAAAACATTTTGATCAAACGGTTACTGAGATAATTTTGGTTTCATGGTACACATGGCTTCAGACTTAAAAAATACAATTACATTCCATCATGGTAAATATATTCACATTTTCACATTAAGCCCTATAAATAACTCTTACATGACCATGTGTAGCTTTACCATGTACAGTAAAATGGTATGGAATGACCTGTAAGTGTCAAACTGAACACCACTTATTGCACACGCATGTTAAAAGATAAAGCTTTATTATTAGTATGAAGTCAAGCGGAAAGCTCTCAGGGATGCTGATAACAATTCTGACCGATAACCACTGCCACATCTTTGCCATGTCTGTAAGGACGATGTGTCCCCTCTCTATGCGGGGAGGATTAGCACAGTGGAACATAGCTGGCTCACCTTATCCCCTTTGGGATTCATCGTGCTGGGTCTGTGGTGCTCCTGCAACAAAACACAGATCCAAATGAGACTGATGTTATAAACAAGCACAGTTAGGTTTACATGGGAACAATTATACAAATAAGAGGAGAACAGGATTTTTTTCTTTTACCTCACTGCAGATAAAATCTCAAAATCAAACACCTAGGAGAAACAGAAGTGTATCAATGACATTTTAGAGTACGTTGGATCATTCATTCAATCCATTATCTAATCTGACCCATTGAAGCGCTGCATAGCACACAGTCATTGGCAAACCTTCGATAGAAGGATTAAAGCGAGGACATGACGAGAGCAGTTTCCTGCTGTATATTCAGCGTCTTCACAATTTTTATGGAGTATTACTAATGACCGCTCAAAGCTTGTTAACACATTTGTTGGTGTAAAAGATTCCATCCACTTCGACATTTGAACTAACATTACAGACAAAACACAAGCTGAGTCGGTAGATCACATGTTCTCACTTGGTTAGGAATTATTTACACACAAAAAAAAGTGTGTATATATATATATATATATATATATATAAATACAGTATATATAAATGGATGAATATATCATTTTAACCATAGCAAATCCTTGTGAATTTCTACTCGTGATTTAATAGCATTCATTTTTTTAACAACTGGATCTAAGAAGTTGTAGTACAAACATATTATTTCTAAAATCCATTAATCACTCAAACCAGGTCAAAAAAGAGCTAATTTACAACTTTAAACAATCACATTTAAAAGTTAAGCAATTAACTTAAAGCCTCAAATGTGTTAAACTCATCCCAAAGCAATTTTACCTGTGAATGGATATCTGCGGAGCTGTAGAGACAAACAGCAGCTGCCGCAGACAATGGGCAGCTTTTTATTTGAGGTCGGCGGCAAGTGGACAGCAAATATAACGTCTGGTCCCAAGAATGTGCTGGCATGAGACCAAGCATGAAATATCACCTCCCCTGACAGTGTGACAACACCAGGGAAGTGTAATAATACATCATGAGGATAAATGGCATTGTCTAGATATGGTCTTTTAACACATGAAAATCATATCTGAATACAGGAATGTATCGAAAAGATTTGAATATTGAGAACACCTTCCTATCACAAAAACTGGCATGTGTAGTTGGAGCTATTGGCTCACTTCACTCAACTTTACTTCTTTCCGCTTAGTTTAGCTTCCTTTAGCATATCAGGAAATCTAAAAGTGGGACAAACTTCCCAACTGGCTCTTTGTAAGAGAAACTTCAAATAAAACCAACCCCTTCAAAGACAATAACTATTTTAACTAGTATTTAAACTATTTTAGATAACCATTTAAATTTCATAGAAAGAATAACGGCTACAAACAGGCTATATCCTTAATTTCTTATGAGGTTATTTCACAAATTACCGCCTATCTGACTATGAATGTAGACTTAGCAGCTTTTATAGTGACTTATGCTTTTTTGTCCATTCAACCTTGGCGAAGCTTCAGTATAAAGCCAGAAATGTCAGCTTTCCGCTTTTCTGCGTTGACCACACCCTGTTCAATTTTCTGCTTAAGATGTTAACGAACACATTGTGCCTGAAGTCACCGTAGCGTTAACTGTAACTGTGTTAAACCAGGACCGTGATCACTTCTTTCACCTTAGCTAACTATTTGATAAAAGTGAAGGAGCTAAACAGAGCCCATTGCCTAAGTAATGACGATGCAGTGGATGAGTATAACACACAGCTAAATCCTTCGTGACTAACAAAAGCCCACGATCATACTCTAATAATAGATCTGAATCTTCTCCTATTATAACCTGCTTTTAACTGGTAACACAGGCAGTGCATATGACAAGACTGAAGGGAATTATCCGGCCGAAATGTTCATTGTGTGTTTTCTGTTCATTTTTGTGTTTAGTCAAACATAAATAAACAAAAACGGGGCATATATCTGGCACTAAACCCGCCATCCAATAACATTTCATGACTTTCCAAGAAAGTATGCAGAGGCTTTATCAAGGTTAAAGAAAATTCAAGCTATTTCAATCACTTGTCTCATTGGGAGATTGTTTGGCTGGTGTCATTATACGGTATATATGCTTGACTAAACATGGACAATTGAATTAGGGTGTCTAATCTTGGAATTTAATCTCAGAAGTGTGTAGAGGCATGCGAAGAAAGCAGATGTCTTTAAGTTTACTGGTCTTATAATAGCGTAAGATTTACGGTCCATTGTGAATCTGCAGTGTTGTCTCTAGCGCGACACGGAAGTCATTTAATCCACGACAAGATGCAAAATGGTTACAGGAAGCTGGTTACAACAGTTCTTGGTGATGCGAATCAGACTTTTTGCATTCACATGGAATTTTTGCTCAATTTGAAATACGTTATAAACAATCTGTTAATGTTGTTGCTCGACAAGCAACCGACCGACCTGCGTATTATAAGTCATCAGTGTCACGTTTTGTTTCGGCTCGCTTCAGTCAGTAAAATAACAGCAGGGCTTTGTTTTAAAGGATTTCATGGTGTTTTTGCTTAATTCTAACCATAAAGTTCTTTAACTAAAACAGTCAAATCACTACTTCAACTCCAAAATGTGAAGTGATAGTTTAGCAAAAAAACACCAACAATAAATGAGGGTCTCGCGTAGGATGTGTCTCGCAATTTTCAGTATGGAAATGTCAACTTTTCTTGTTCTTCCTATTTGTCATTCCCCGTTTAAATATCTGTTTTCACTCTTAACTACAGCAGAACATAACGCATCCACTTGCAATGAATTGGCATATATATTATCTATGTCACTTTGTTGGCAGTGTAATTCCATATACTGATAAGCAAATGAGCAACATCAATTACCCTGACAACGACTTGTATAATGATATATTGTTCTGTATATATTACATGCATTGATAAGCAAAGGCATTTATTTTGAGCCTTGCCTGGTCTTGCATGTTAATCAGATAAGAATCATCAAATGTCTTTTTAATGCACTGTAACGCAACTTTTCCGCATTCATCATAATCGTCACAGCTGCCAATTGTGTTCACTGACCCGCAGTGTTCGCGTGCTCTCCGGCTTCTTCGCCATTGGATAAGTCTTTGTTCCCTTGTGTGTGTGTTTTTCTATTTACATCTGCTGTCAACAATTCCTTGCCATGACTTTTTAAAGATTTCAAAGCATGACTGCTAATCTTGACCTGAGCTCTGACACTTCTTACAAATCACTTAACCCCTGCGTATCAAGTTTCTAATATTTCCAGCAGCTTATACTGGAATAAAGCTGATGCCAGCGCTAAGATGTTTTTGGTAAACTGAGCATTAGCTGCAAGGACGTCTTCGCTGGAGCCACACGAGGTTCGGCTGTGACCCTTCGCCCTCTCGAGCTGCCAGGGCTTCTCAGAGATTAGGAACACTAGTGAGAAGGAATTCAAAAATCTATCTGCTGCTATAAGATGAGCAAGCTGACGTGGTTTCTTGAGTGTGTTTCTCTCTGTCCCTGGTCTCATGTCAATGTCTCATAAATGAAGGTTGTTTGAAAATTATTTGAAGAGAAAAGACCAACAAAGTGAGAAAGAATGTGAGATTTTAGTGAGAAGAAGGTGGTCGGACTTTTTTGATAGAGAACCTTATATTTCCTCTCCCTAAGTCCAGCCCACCTTAGCATGATTCAGGTTTGTATAAAGGAATCAGATAGCTACAAAGTGTAGCATTAGCTTGCAATTGAGTGGAGGGTGTGGCAATTTCCCTCTCACTACTGTAAGCTTTAGACAAAATGAACCATAGCATTCAACACCCTTCCTTACCTCAAACATTTTCAATAGATTTTTGCATCACGTGCATGCACATGCCCAATGCTTCTTTACAGAAGAAATGGAGCAGTAGATCCAGACTCATTACCCCAATGAGCAACCAATAAAAGCAGGAAAGGCTTGTGGGAGAACAAATGTTCTTCTTCTTTCTTTTTTTTTCAGTGATCCTCAGCAGGTGGGAGTGCTATTTCTGATGCAACCCAACTCCCTTCTGTCTTTACGCAGACACAGATATCCAAAAAGAAAAAAATAGGAAGGCTTTGGTATCGGGAGGGCTTCTTGTTATGAGCTTTTTATTGTCGATGCTTTAAGTAGGCTGCATTTGGGGATAATGTGTAAACTTCAGAAGCTTTCTGATATCCTGCTGTTTAGAAATGTTGACTTTCAGATATGTTATAACTTGAAAACATGCTGCATTACACACACGGTCACGGAAACCTACACAAAGTTCAACCCCGATTAGTACTAAAAATGATATGATGGTCAGCCTCACCGACATGTATTCTTTACATTGTAAAACTAATTCCTTGCACTAACAAGGACACAGAAAGAACACAGAGAATGTGGTATTATGTGTTTCACTGAGACATGGCTGCAGGAACATATGCTATACTTTAATGTGTCCATATGCTACTCTAAGACTGTGTGAGCAGATAGAGATGAAAGTTCAAAGGTTGAAGTAATATAGTTCTCTTTGATAACAGATGGTGTCATCCTGGACATGTCACACGATATCAAACTGATAGTTGTGAGTTTTTATTATGAAGAATGCTGCAAGCAGGGTTTGGAATACAGGGGAGCTGAGCACACCTGAGACACTTGGAGGAAGCTTTGAAAATAGCCCACTTTCATGTTATATTTAATCTCATTTTCAACAAGGTTTCTTATGTTTCTTCAATTAAAATAATAGTGTTAATTTGTCAGCATTGTGTTCATTCATTTAATAGCTACATTCAAGTTTTCCCAAACGACGCAGGTGATGCATTCTGGGGGGTTTTTTCAGTATGGATGGCAGTTTTTTTTTTTGTTTGTTGAGTTCTGTGAGCCGACCAAGTAGCAACCACTTAACTTGCTGCTTTCTGTGGTTATTAAAAGAACTGTCTGCCCTATATAAGATGTTTCTGACTGTATCAGCTGCATAGAGTAGCAGAATGTTTTTGGCAGTAACCCCATTTTTGACTGTGCCTCCATGCACTTTCATGTATGCACGTGCACGTGACTTGCAAAGAAAGTTGTGATGTACGCCGAAAAGGTTCATGTATATTTCAAAGCCTGTGCTCAAGCTTTTGAACACAATGGCCAATTCTTCACATTTACAACTCAACACAGGGTGGAAACAACAGCGTGTGTTCAGTCAGAGGCTTCTTCAGTTATGCTGCAAGACAAACCTACAAGAAATCATTCCTGTTTACAACATTACCATTTTCCTGAGTGGATAAATAACGTATTTCTATTTCATTTGATTGTTCCAAACTATTGTGAAACCTAAACTTCAGCTAAATTCAAGTGGCAGGGAACTTAAAAAGTTATAAAACTTTAAAAACTGTGAAGTTTTAAGCTTGGATCCTTCAATGCTACTGGTTTTTCACTTTAACCTCTTTCATGGGACTTTCAAGTAACAATTTTTTGGAAGCTTTTCTTTCTTAAATCGCCATGTTTCACCAACAGCGAAATGTCTCTACTGCATGCTGGAGTGTAACTGTGTTGAGTTGTTTGCTGTGGCAGGGCACTGGAGCCTTTCCCAGCTGGCACCGGGAGAGAGGAGGGTCACAGCTTAAAAAAGGTTTCCAGTGCAACACACAAGACAGAGAGAGAAATGAGGAATTAAAAGGAAATACAATGATAAACTGGTTTAAAATCTATTCAAATAAAACCCCTACAATGCAGTAAAAGTAACAGGCATAGTATAAAATATCCTAAATATTGGCAGAGTGACTGTTCGACAGGTTTAATTTTATGTAGGAATGTAATGATGTAAACGTCATCATTTACTAAGTCAATGTGATGGCTTTTTGTTTATTTCATTTTAATAATTGTTATTTGTTTGTTTGTTTTGTTTTAATGTTCGAAATAAAGAATTCTAACCAAGAAACAATCAGCTCAAACTCACGCCGTCATAATCAATGCAATTTTACCTGTTTAAAGTATAAATTTCTTATTAATTTATACTTTTTCTTTCAATAATTGTAGCTTAATTCCTTCTTGTTCGATTTGACTTAATCAAATTAAATAATTGTCTTCATTGTGAGCATACAATTTTATTTATAAGAGAAAATATATATTTTTACAACTGGATGAAATAAAAAAAAAATTCCTCAGTAATTTTAAGTTACTCTACTTTATCATCTTTATTTCATGTGCTTTCAAGAAAAATTGAATGCTGTTTCGTGTATATTTAACTTCTGCTGTTATAATCAGTGCCTAAGTAAACACACAACACACAATTTGGATCTGTTACTGACCTCCATACTAACACCTCTGTTTGCACACAGGCCACAGAGAACAGCTGACACATGACTTCAAGCCAAATGGCCTACCATGGCATCCCTGTGGCTGCTGCTCCAACCTTGACTCTGCCCTTTGATATCCCCAGCAGGGTGCAGCGAGTGCCCCAAGTAGCCCACATTTCTCAACACCTCACTTTAATAAGCCTGCAGTATATTTATATTGGCTGTGAAAGGGATTAGGAGCTTTGAAGGTTCTCAATAATTTCTGTATTTCTGTTGTAATGGATGTGTGTGCTCTCGTGCTGTGAGCACCCTTACTAACAGGTGAAAGACAATACTGGAAGTATCAACTGCTATTCAGGCAAAGGAATATCTGGAGAGAAAGCATTGGGTGCTTACACACCCAATTATTTATAGGATGAGGAATAAAGCAGCTAAATTAAGAATGGGCTGTGGTGTTGTCCACATGAGGCCAGTGAAGCTTTGTTTTACTTAAAAAGCAAACATTTAGTTGAGGATTCCTTGATTCGATTGAGGGTTAGGGTGTGGTAGCCGCAGGAGCATCTTTTTCATCTCACATCCTTTTATTGACGTTGCAGATAACGTCCAGCAGGGGGCAGCAGAAGCCCACGTCACACTTCCCAGCGGGGAGCATACGGAGGAAGGCTTGTGTTCTGCAGGAATGAAACACGACTTTCACAGCAGGGACTTCAAAAATAAATAAACAGGTTTATACTGGTGAACTGGAAACACCAAAAGAGTTGGTCAGGAAAAAAAAAAGATTTAAAATCTAGTTCATAGAGGGGAAATTAAACTACTACTACTACTACTACTACTACTAATAATAATAATAATAATAATAATAATAATAATAAAAATAATAATAATGATAATAATAATAATAATAATAATAATAATAATAAAAAGTCTAACAAGAAGGAAAAGAAAGTACATAAACTTTTTGCA
>JAOXYM010000025.1:16726997-16739804 GCA_028567055.1 Leptatherina wallacei | reverse complement strand
TATACACCAGAGTTGTTTACTATTATTCACCGACTTCCTCCGAATCCTGAAATAGAAATAAAAGTGTTTCATTACACACCACCACCTGCAGTTTAACCTGATTTGGACACCTGCTATTTAAATTCCAGATATCCACATAACTTGTGTTTACAGGGCCCAAGATACATTTTTCCATGTCTTCTGTCTGCAGTGTTAAACAATTTATCATCACCTTGAATATCACCCCTTACTCAAAAAAATATTTTAATGCAGGAGGATCTTGATTTATCCTGTTGTCTCAAACTTTTGCTCATAAGAGTTTTTATTTAGCAACTCGGCTACAATAACATCATAGTTCCCAGATTTCCCTGTACGGTCAAATTCTAGCAGATCCTAACCGTTAGCTGGACAGGCGACCAACGGCAACCTCAGTGCCACGCGCTCAGCCAGCCATTCTCTTCCCAAACTCTGTACTTGCCTATCATTTCATGCTAAGAAGCTATTTGGGCCGCTTAAACCCAGACACCAGACCAGTTTTGGCCTAATCCAGGGCACTTTTAGCACTTATGGCTCAGTTACCACACTGACACGTGTTCTGTGGGCCACAGGTGGTCTAAATATGAGGAGCTGAGATGGACATACAGTCCTAGTCAAAAGTTTGGACACCCTTTCCGATTTAAATCTAATAGGAAAAGGATTTCCTTTTAGACCAAATGTGAAGGTCATGTGGCAAAGTCCTGGCAGCCACCCTCACATGAAGTCAACACCATTTAGTCAAGGAGGAAGTCATATGGAGGAAACAAAATGGCAGTTGTGTTCCATATTTGGGCCAAACGTTTTTTTGCTATCTGGGAAGGGACCTGAAGGGGGGTTGAACAAATTTTATATTGATACACTTGTTCACTGGACAAAGTATCAATTTGTTGCTACCACAACTGCACAGAGACGTTTCACACACATGCAATTATAGTTTAGATTTATCAATCAAAGCTATTATTAAGTGTGTAAGTAGCCCTGGCTTTCAAGATTCTTTAAAAGCAAATGTTTTTTGCCTTGACATTTTTCCAAACCTTCAAAATCTGAACCTGATGAAATGGAAGAATGCAGACGTATATGAACGATGAAAGAGTTGTCCCTGATCCCGAAATAATTACTATTACATAATTATCTATTTGAAGCTGTGTTGGATGCAAAGCAATTTAAAGGAACCCAAGACTGAGAGTTAAATGCCACCAACTGGACCCGAGTTAGCTTCCACACTAGTTATGATGACACAACATCAGGTATATGCCTTTTAAGTTCCAATGAAATAGCTAAGTGGAGTATTTTTGGCTTCTTTATCTTTTACAGATTTCCTTTGAACACAAAGCCAGAGAGGCTGGCCCACTATTCGAATACTATCCTCTGATTGGTCGTCTCTAGTGGGCTACTCAGGCATTGCCTGCTTCCTGTTATCAAAAGAAAATCATTACAGTTTTAAATGCTTTCCAAGAATCTAAAACACAATGAGGAAAATCTACAAACAACTAAATATTGAGTTTATTGCGCAAGATGGACCAAATTAAAACACCGGAACACGTGTTTTATGATTTCATGGAAAATTTAGACTTCGAAGCAAGTTTTTCCTTTCAGCAGATGGATTAGAAAACAATCCTCTGGTGTGAGACCCTGTTTGTGTGTCATTGTTCTGCAGCGACTCAAGCATCCAAGAAAAACAACATTAATCAAAGCTCTTCTTTTTTAGGTGGCCTTCAAAAAGTAGCTTATGGATCAGCAATGGTTTCATTTTGGGATTGGTCTTATGTTCAGAAAAAAAGTCTGGCGCATATTAAATTCTCTAATTCTCATACATATATATATATATATATATATTTTTGCGTGAGTATTATCTTTGATCTGCTTGAGAAGCTTAAACAAAATCTAGTTTCATTCCCAGTTTGGCACTGGTGTGCTCTACCACACAGAACTGAAGGAAGAAATGCCATCCACCCTATTCATCATTTTGCACTCTGCACTTTTAATACAAGATTAATAGAAACCTTTCATGAGAAGCTGCCACAGACTCTGCATCATTGCTAAACCCTCAGTGCTTAATGTCGCATGAAGCATTGCACAATGTAATGGAAGGAGCCAGTGCGTTTCCTGTTTTGGCTTTTGCAAAACCAAAACATCCAACCAACATAAGATTTACTCCATCTTTCACCCAGTCCTTGTAGATGTTAACAAAAAAAAAACACTCTCTCTTAAAGAGAAACAAAAGCTTGAAATCCCAGAGTTGTTACTGACATGACTATCAGTGTTATCGATGCAGTCAAAGGTTACAGGAAGCACAGGCATGAGAACATAAAGATAAAGTTGAAATAAGATAACAAATATTGAGTTTAGCAACTCAATATGACACAGATATGAATACATAGATATAAACTGTAACAAGTGTGAGCAGAACGTCCCTAAAGGCTTTCTGAAGCCCCACACAAGGCTAGAACTTCTAAACAATGGTCCTTTATGCAGGGATGAATGGGATTAGGTTGTTTTGACCAGTTTAGATCACTGAACTGTGTACTTTGCCCCGATCAATAGAGAAAAAAAATATGTTTGATCAAGATCTGTCTAAAATTAACTCCATTGAATTAGATCATCCTACCAAACGGTCAACACCACAAAAGGTGTTAACATACGGAGAGATTCTGGTTTGTTGGTGACAGCATTTTTAGGCCCCATTCCCTTCAGTGATGCCATGATTTAGAGGTTTTCTCTTAATCCAAAGGCTTTGGATTGTTGAAGAATGTGCCCGATAAAACAAACTCAAAATCAGATTATTTAAAACGTAGAACATTTGATGTTGTTGTCTCAGTTTGTATCGGTAGCATTGGGGATTGAGATGAGCTTCTGATTGGCTTAGGGGAGATTTTTGTACCTGAAGCAGTGGAATTTAGGGAAATCAACAGACAGATGCGAATGTTTGAATTAAATTTATATTCATTTCTTATTCTGACCGTCTGTAGGGCAGCAGAGAAGATGTTGCTGTCCCTGATGGTCCACTTCTGAATGCATGTGTATGTGAAATGATGCTTATATGTGCCTTTTTTCTTTTTTTTAGGTGTAACCTTCCACCGCTCTCAAAGGAATATGTGGAGGATGTGGGAACCAAGACGCATCTGGTCACTGCCAACCCGAGCATCATAGAGAAAAGGTCACACGTTTGCTCATAAATAGAACAAGTGCACATGGACACATTCTTATATTGTACTGCGGTGCATGAGGTAATACTGGGCATCCAAGCTTTGTCAGGCAGAAAAATCTATTGGATTATGTTCTGGAATTAGTCCTGAAAGTTTGTACAGGCTTTTGAGAAATTTGAAAGGCATTAAATGGCACTTAATTTCACATGAAATCTTAATCTTAATCTCCTTGACAGTCATCCCTAGCTTTTAATCTTTTCAGCAACCTCGCAAGTAACACATTTGTCACTTTGTCACTCAGATTTCAGAACCTTCTGTGGTCGAGAAAAGCTTTTGTGGACCGTATGAAGGTCTACGGCTCCAGCTACATCTACATGCCAGCATTTTCCATGAGACCTGGCACCGACCCTTCACTGCGGGCTTCTTATGCGCTCGCAGACACCAACTCCAGCCTCACCATGCTCTTTGCCAACCCCGAGTTCCTGCGCACGGTGGGCAAATTCTGGAAAGCCCACGGCGTGCACGCCAGACGCCTCTCCACGGGGCTCTTCCTCATCAGCCTAGCCCTGGGGTTGTGCGACGAAGTGACGGCCTACGGTTTCTGGCCGTTCTCCGTCGGCCTGGACGAGCAGCCCATCAGCCACCATTACTACGACAACATCCTGCCCTATAAATGGTTCCACGCCATGCCCGAGGAGTTTGTCCAGCTTTGGCAACTGCACAAAAGCGGCACACTTCGCATGAGGGTGGGGCAATGCCCCCCTCACAGTGGAGGGAGTTAGAGCCCCTCAATCAGTGACATGAGAACGGTTTGCTGATATCTAGTAGGTTACAGGAAGGCAACCTACAAGGAAGCAGATGAAGACATTTGGGTTTTGAAGCAGCATGAAAAGAACAAGTGCGCATTTTTTCCTCCGAGGGTTCATCTTTGTCCACACACACTTTTCTGCTATCCCCTAACTCAACCCCTCGTTGTCATAAGAGCGTGCTCCACTAAAAACCTCAATACATGCAGGCACGCACACACACACAACGTAATGTATTCATACATTCCCAAAACTTGCCATATCTCTCGAAATTGTGTGTGTGCATGTACTGTATGTATTTTTACAGAAAACATTAGCTGTGTAAGGGTGTGGGGGATGGATACCATATCTGGCAGACATATGGAGCAGCTGGACCAAACCCCCCCCCGGCTCTGGGGCTTTGTCAGACTGAGACGGAGGGAACGGAGGACCAATGGGGAATAATAAAATGCACTGAAAGACTGTGGAAATGTGAGGAACAAGGGAGAGATAGTAGTGTCCTGGTACCTAGCTGGTTGAATGGGACTGGAATTTAATGGAGAGAGAGGAAGAAAAAGAATAGCAGGGGGCAGAAAGAGTGAAAGCTGGCCGGTATGCATATGAAAAGATCTTTGCCTGCTTTTTTTCTTTTTCAACCAAGCGCTTGATGGGGCATTCTCTGTGATGCCTTTAGCTCAAAGCAGGAGCCATTAGAAATGGAGTCTTAAGAACTACATCCCAGAGAATGTTTAGCCAAGTTGCATTTTAACCCTTTAATGAAAAGGGGAAGTGAGTACACTATAGTGTCTGTGTTGTTTGATTTTTGTTTGCCAAATGTGATTGTTTTCAGGCCCAATATGAATTCTGTTTCCAGTTCATCTCCAAGAGAGAAAGCGTTGTTGGACAACACAGAGGTACCTCACTTTTCATTTCTCCTCATCACTAACTGACTCTTTGGTAAAACCCGAGCACATGACTCAGTCTCTTAGTTTCAAACACAGCCTAACCCACTTCTTTAGAGAGCTTTCTGGAAGTCATCTCATGGTAACTGTACTATAGTTGTCAAGTGCCAAGCCAAGAGAACAGTGGACTCTTTGATAATGTTTGTGCCCTGCTAGTGCTTCTTGTGCTCTGAAATGAAGACTGATAGAAAGACTGAGAGGACTCCATGTCACAAAGTGGCATTTTAATCACTTACTTTTATTCGAGGCTGTACACTTTTTATTGACGAAGTAAGGATTTTGTTTTTCTTTCCTGTGCAGAGCACAGGAATAACTGAGCCTCTGTCCTCTATGTGCTCTATTTACTATTGTGTTTTTTTTTTCACCTTTTGTTTGCACAAGGGAAAAATAACTTGCTCGGAAGCAAACACAGCTCACAGATGTGGGGTTTTGCTGTACTTGCAAGCCTTGCTGATGGGAATCGATATACTTTTTTTGAAGATGTTCTTTCTTAGAAATGTTATTTGAGAGTGAGAAATGTTATCGTGCCATAAGGATGACTCTGCATGGGAAATGCATGGAGTGTACCACAATCCTCAGACTCAAGGTACGAAACATGTTCGTAGGTTAGTGCTTTATGTATTTATCCACTCTGTCTGTTCAAATGAAAGGGCTCCAGTGCCTTTCACATATGTTAAAGTAGAGTTCTGGGTTATGTGAGCTATTGTGGCTCAGTGGGCGATGCTAACTTTGCACTCTTCTAAAACGGCGTGTTAACATCAACACTATCGAAACTACTAAAATCCCTTTTAGTAAGACCAAACGTCAACACGTTTTATCAGCATTTGGTTTTTCTATGTTTGGTTACTTTCTGGTTCTGTACGCTTATGCACTTAAGTTTGTTTACATCTTTAAGTCTGACTTTCTTGACATTTAGCACAGTGTTGGGTCATTTCCAGTTTAGGCACATTAATTAATAAAATCACAGCCAAATAAAAGGTGAGACTTGAAGGAAAGTGACTGAAAAACAAAGACTGAGAGGCAGCTTCCTTTTTTAAACTGATGGTGCTCCTTTGCTTACCACTCAAACTACTGCAAATGAAGATGTAGATGCCTGTAGATACCAACCTTGGAAATTGTTGATGTTGCATCTGTTAAAACTTCTCTCATTAATCAAGCTACACATTTATGCAAATGAGGCAGACAACAGGCCTGAGGAATTCTCTCTCCCTCTTCATGACTCCAAATGAGAAGGACGACAGGCCAGATGCATTCATCATTTAGTACAGATTGATTTGACAAGATTATAAAGAATAAACATTCTTAAGCACGGATACATATCTGTGCTGTAAACCTGCCTGCTGACAGGGACAGACCCAGGAACAGCCGCCTCTGATACATTAATAGTGTTGTTGGCCTCCACCTGGTCAACCAGATGTAAAATTTGCTTGAATTATTATTTTACAATGCTTTTAATGAAATATGTCCCATCTGCTGATCCTTATTTTCTTCCACAATGTGATCATTTTAGAGAAACTCCAGAGAAAATGCTAACAAAAACCGTTTGTCCATGTGTGAAATAAAAGCAAAAGAGAAATCTTCAAACATTGTTGGTGTTTTAACCTCAGTGAGTTTTGGCCATGCTTATTGCCTTGAAGCAGAAACTGTCACTTCATCGCGCAATCAGTCACTCAAGAAAAATGTTTGCTATTTGAGAGCTTACAACACATGTTTTTTCTTGTGATCCAATGAGATTCGCAGCTCCAAACATACTACAGTCTATGAGGTGGGTCGATCAATATGTAGAGCAATGACCCAAAGTTTTAGTTTTTATATTATGCTGCTGATTGGAAGTGCATATTGATGCACCTTGTAATATCACTAACAGCAATATCTGGTCTGCGGACACACTTTGTCCTCAAAATTTAGATGAAAACTGTTCACGTAAAAATCAGCTCCCTTTCCAATACTGAATGGATTTTGTGCTGTTCACATGCCGTTTTATGAAACTTCTTGTTTTCAAAATCTGTATAAATGGAACTGAAAAGTGCAAAGTTGACCCATAGAGCTTTGATAGCCAGATATGTTGGAAATGGATTTTATTTTAGAGTGAATAGATTCATTCAAGTGGAGTACCTCATCGTCTGTGTTGGACGATACGTGATCAATTAATAAGCCCTGTCGTTAAGTAAAATTAACCTTAGTGTGAGTTTCACACACGTGGACCAAGTCATGTTACAAAATTGAAAATCCGCCCAGTCCAAATGCACATGTGGCTCTGCTCGACTGGGAAATTAACTTTAAGAACAATTTGACCAATTTGGTTTGCTAGTATTACTTCAACCTTTTGTTGTGATGTGTCTTATTTGCACCTTTTGTTGTCTTGTACCCAGTATTGTGAATGAATGACATGCGATAGTGTGAATTTTGAATAAGCATGAAGATTTTTAAATGTGTATGTACTTTTGTTACAGATTTTTTTAAAAATCTATTTTAACTGTTTTTACCCATGCCCCCATTCCATGCTGTCTGAGAGATCAGACCAAGTGAAAAGAGGCACTGTAAAGCTGAGATTTCTTGTGGAAAGTGAAGTGAATTTGTGATGTAAATATTGGCCTGTTGGCAAAATGACTAATTAGTTTTAAATCTTTAGTTTAAAAGAAGAAAAATACACTTATTTTACTTCAATGTGCTCAAGTCCAAATAGAAACCAGGTATGCTAATTTCTGTGACATCCTGTACAGCTTTCAATCACATATCATATCTCTGTGTTAGTATTTCAAACACTTGACATCTAACACAAGATATAGATTTTTTTAACTCACCCTATTACGGATAGATTTGTGCAGGACATTAATGAATAACATCAGCAGCATTTACAATGCGGGTATATTTAATGTTGTTTTTTTTTAACATTTCTGACACAGATTCTGTCCACAGTGTAATTAGATATTGTTAAATCACTAACATAGATTAAACTAACCTTTTGTGCTTTAGAACATCTTCATAATTGCAGTGCTAGAAGCCTTAAATGATAGATTTTCCTATTTCCCTTGCATGTAGTGGCCACTCTCAATCAATACATGGCCCTGGAGAACTAATGGAATTTGGTCCAATGCTTTTAAACTTTTTCTTTTTTTGCTTTCAACTAGTTAGCAAGTAAAGGATTAGTGTTAACATTTGTTAAAACAACAATTTCACCGCTCTAGTTGTCTTCAGATCTCTACCACTCGGTATTCCTCAGCTGTTTGTCGGCTCAAGAAAAATATTTGCTATTTCCTCACACTGATGCACAACTATGTAAAACCGGTTGAGCAAAGCGTTCCGTTTGAAAAATGAAGATAGCAGAGTCTGAAATTAGCATTTTATATGATAACCAGCAGGGAAAGCTTCTGATTGCAAAGATGTCCAAAACAATGTCTTAACTAGGTACTCGGTCTGTGGGTTCAGACAGTATCCAGACAGACAGACCCACGATTACCTTAAACTCTGGTTTCAAGAGCAAAGCCAAATGCTTCTAGACACGAATCCACATACGGATGGGTGATATGAAGGTGGCTTCATTTATCTATTTAACACATGCCATACATCGCTCTGAGCTGAATTCTTGGCCAGTATTGTGATGACTTGATATCTGTGTTTGTAAAGACCCCTTTTTGGTTCATTCATTTGCACAAACACAAATATTAGAATCATGGTATAAGTGTCTTGAAAAATTGCAAAGAGACTGGCTTTAACACGCTTATCTGATTTCTGGTTTTTATGTTTCTACGTTAAAGCAAAACTTGCTAACTTTGTGAAAAAGGTGGGTTTGAAAAAGTAGTAAAGACAATTTGGAGCTTTCTACACCTCCTTCTCTGCTGTGCTTCAGCTCTGCCTCCAAATGACCTGCAGAGGAGTCCATCGTGTGCAAATGGGCAGTAGAAAGGTTTCTCATACTAGCATAATAAGTTGTAACAGTTTACATTCAGAGCACGAGAGGAGACTGTCTCGTATGTTTCTTTCAGAGCAAAGTAGGAGTTTCAACAAATAGCAGCAGATGCATCCCCACCCTCAAATTTATACTTTTGTCTGGTGGATTATAAAAAACACAAGTTAAACTACCTTGAAAATGCTGTTGTTATGCCTTGGACAGAGCTAGCCTAATTAGCTAGTCTTTATATTAGGCTAAGTTAAGATAGAAGACAATAGAAATTCACCCAAAACACTTCCTTTTAAACACTTCGAAGACGACTTTACTGAAGATTTAAACGGCAATTAAATGTATTCTAAAAGGGAAAGTATATTTAGACAAAACCCAATCTTCAAGTTATTTTTGTGAGGATGCATAAATTTGGACTAGACTGGTAAAGCAAAGCTCAATCAATGTCCTTTTTTCGGGCTAATAATAGACCAATTGTTGCAACCAATTGTTTCTGTCTGGTCATGGAAAGGCTGCATGACAGCTGCAGCGTCCATAACAGGACTTATTTAAGAGTGAAGCCTGCATCTTTGTTTGTGTCAAACTATTTGTTCTGTAACATTGTCCCACCTCATGACAGTGTCCAATTGGTCGTGGTTGTGGAAAATACTACAATCTCTCAAATGTCCCAACAGTTAATAATCCAGCATATGAATGATCTTATATTAACCAATACTATGACTAACATGGTAATAATCTGCTAATTTTCTTATCAGGGTATTGCAGTAAATCATGGTAAGACAAACAATGAGTCACATAAAAATATGGTTTGACCCAAATGTTATGAGTCAGTTTAGAGGCCTCCATTTTACATATTTAAGTATTTAATGTGCTTTTTTTTTTTAAACATGCAAATGTACTTTAATATCCTTTGGTGACTGGATTTGATACAAAAATATTAAAAGAAAAAAAAAGGTTATTTCATGTGAACGACCCTGCCTGAGCATGTTGAAAATAAACCAGAACCTGTGTTTAAGATGGCCTAAACCAGTTGTATGTGCCACTTAGATTTTATCTGTGAAGGAGACATCAGGAAAAAAGCCAATGGGAACAACCATATCTATGTACCAGGCAAAAACAGGAATCCGACAATAAAAAAAAGAAAAACAATAAAATCATCCTCAAATGTGTGGTTGCCCTCATGATTGTATTAATGTTGGATTGGTGCCATCCTGTATATTGCTTTCTAACATGATCATATCTTCTTTACAGTAAAAGGTAGGATGAGTGGATCAGATAAGCACAACTACTAAGTTGTATCTACCCTGTCATCTGCTTTCTCTTGTGTGGGTGCACAGGAATTTGGCTGTCCATATGGTTTGTACAGTGGCTCTGAATGTTTCTGCTCCTGGTGAATAGCTTCATGAAGCCCTCTCTGCTTGCCATAGCCCTGTCTGCATGACCTGTTTATATAGGCTATGAATTGTTAAAGACATGTCAGCAAAAGCTGCACAGATGTGTCTCAGGCCCCGTCTCCCTGTTAGACTGTTCAACCTTTCATGTACTGCATTTAAGATCAAGGTAATAATTTTTTTTATCTGATATGGAGAGATAAATAACAGAATATGAGGATGATATGGAGTTTAAGACATAGATGTCGTAGCATTGTTTGTCCTTTATGACTCATAAAGGGACAGGTCCCTTAGGGAATTATATGACTTTCTAATCCAACTTGGACGGTCTTTATTGCTCAACCTTTGTCTATTTCTTAGCTGTTATACCTTGGACAGAGCTAACCTAATTAGCTAGTCTTTATGCAAGACTAAGCTAAGATAGAAAGCTATAGAAATTCACCCAGTAGCCTACATGTCCTTTAAAAACACAGAAAGATGACTTTACTAAAGATTAAAACTACATTAAAATTTGTCTAAGAAGGAAAATATATTAAAACAAAACCCAATTTTCAAGTTATTTTTGAGAGTAGGATAAATTTGGACTAGACAGGTAAAGCAAAGCTCAATTGATGTCTTTTTTTTTGCTAATCATGGTCCGACCTAAAAACAGACCCATGTGGACATGCTGTATAACATTTAGGCTATGATGTGATTTCTAAAATGTCAAAGCATTCTTTTAAAGCTTCCAATTGGAAGTTTGTAAAATTTGAAAGTGGAGAAGTCAGTATGAGCATGTCTAGACAACTGTAGCGTCCTTTTTTCTTGTCTCAAGCCAACTGCTTAAATATATCAAGCTACTGTATGCGGGTGCGGGGGGAACCATTTCTTTCTGTCTGATCATGGAAAGGCTGCATGACAGCTGCAGCGTCCATAACAGGACTTATTTCAGAGTGAAGCCTGCATCTTTCTTTGTGTCAAACTATTTGTTCTGTAACATTGTCCCACCTCATGACAGTGTCCAATTGGTCGTGGTTGTGGAAAATCTCTCAAATGTCCCAACAGTTCATAATCCAGCATATGAATGATCTTATATTAACCAATACTATGACTAACATGGTAATAATCTGCTATATCTTTTCAGGGTGCTGAAGTAAATCATGTTAAGACAAACAATCAATCACATGAAAATGGTTTGACCCCAAATGTTATGAGTCAGTTCAGAGGCCTCCCCTTTACATATTTAAGTATTTAATGTGCTTTTTATTTCAAACATGCAAATGTACTTTAATATCCTTTGGTGATACAAAAATATTAAATAACTGGAGTTATTTGATATGAACGACCCTGCCTGAGCATGTTAATAATAATCCAGAACATGTGTTTAAGGTGGCCTAAACCAGATGAATGTGCCACCTAGATTTATGTGTAAAATTGAAACAAGGAAAAAAGCCATTGGAACAACCGAGACAAAAACAGGAATCCATCAATAAAGAAAAAGAATAAAATCATCCTGTGGTGTCCTTCATGATTGTACTGAGGAGCAGTGCCATCCTGTATGTTGCTTTCTAACATGTTCATGTATTGATTACAGCAAGAGGGAAGATAAATCCAGATCAGATAAGCATGTGCTGACTTTTTTTTTGTCGTCTTAGAAACCTTTGACTTTCCCAGGACTTGCTTACCCTGTCACCTCCTTTCTTTTGTGTGGGTACACAGGAATTTGGCTGTCCATATGGTTTGTACAGTGGTTCTGAATGTTTCTGCTCCTGCTGAATAGCTTCATGAAGCCTTCTCTGCTTGCCATAGCCCTGTCTGCATGACCTGTTTTATGGGCTATGAATTTTTAAAGATGTGTCAGCAAAAACTACACAGCTGTGGCTCAGGCCCCGTCTCCCTGTTGGACTGCTCAACCCCTCATGTGCTTGATTTAAGATCAATGCTCTAATTTGTCTGTCTGGTGTGGAGAGATAACAGAATAGGAGGATGACATGGAGTTTATTACACAGGTTTGAAAGACTTAGATATATTAGCATGGCATGTTATTTGCATCATGGCATGGTTTGCCATTTATGACTCATAAAGGAACAGGTCTACCCGTAGGGAATTATATGACTTTCTAATCCAACTTGCATGATGGCATTGCACTGTCAGTGAACTCTAATGGTGTTGCAGTCCCTAAAGGACAAATCTGATGACTTTGATCATACACTGACATTTGCTTGAGTTTCAAAAGCTTCACTTACAGAGAAATATGTCTGCATTTACTTGAACTTGTACTAAATGTTCCCATGAGTATCAATCCTACAGATATCAATCCTCTCACTTTGGCACCATCATTTAGAATCGAAATGATGAACCAGTCACAGGGAAAACGAAACGCGTTTCAAAGCAACTTTCCTTTTGAGTTTATCACTTAGTTTGTTTGACTTTACTCTGCCAAGTGTCAGTGCAGGGGCGGACTTACCATCAGGCAAAACTAGGCGGTTGCCTAGGGCCCCAAGTTCCTAAGGGACCCATAAAACTCCTCATACACTTATTGTTAATACAATTATTACTTCTTTGCGTACATTAATTATATTTTTTGATTAAAATCCTTCCGCTAAAATGCCAGCAGAATGCTTATTT